>NDXB01001726.1:10508-27185 GCA_002631895.1 Agapornis roseicollis | reverse complement strand
CAGCGTATCCACTGAACCACACAGCTTGGTGTCATTGGCAAACTTGCTGAGGGCGCACTCAATGACACTGCNCCTCTGGATGGCATTCCTTCCCTCCAGCGTATCCACTGAACCACATAGCTTGGTGTCATTGGCAAACTTGCTGAGGGCGCACTCAATGACACTGCCCATGTCAGAAACAAAGATGTTGAACAAGACCGGTCCCAACACCGATCCCTGAGGGACACCACTCATCACTGGCCTCCAGCCGGACACTGAGCCATTGACCACAACTCTTTGCATGCAGCCACCCAGCCAGTTCTTTACCCACCGAGTGCCCCACCTATCAAATTGATGTCTCTCCAATTTAGAGACAAGGATGTCGTGTGGGACAGTGTCAAATGCTTTGCACAAGTCCATCAACTGCTCTACCCCTGTCCATCAGTTCTGTAGCCCCATCGTAGAAGGCCACCAAATTGGTCAGGCAGGCTTTCCCCTTAGTGAAGCCATGCTGGCTGCCACCAAGTACCTTGTTGTTTTTCATGTGCCATAGCATGCCTTCCAGGAGAATCTGCTCCAAGATTTTGCCAGGCACAGAGGTGAGATTGACTGCTCTGTACTTCCCCAGGTCATCCATTTTCCCCTTCTTGAAAATGGGGGCTATATTTCCCCTTTTCCAGTCTTCGGGAACTTCACCTGATTGCCATGATCCCTCAAATATGATGGCCAGTGGCTTGGCAACTTCACTCTACAGCTCCTTCAGGAACTTCAGTTCAAGAACTAGAAATGTGACTACTCAGTGTGCTTTTCCTTCACTTTGTATACAGAGATACAGGCAGAGTTTCACAAATAACAAACATATTCTTCAGCATCTGCAAAAGAGACATTAAGTGTTTCTTGCGTAATATATCCAGTCCAACAAAAATGACATGGCAACTTGCCCACAAGTTCTGCTAATTCCAAACCCCTCTGTCCAGCTCTGCTTCTACCATTTCAATTACAGTGTACCCCTTCCCTACCAGACAGCTGTGATGCAAGTTGGTCAGTGATTTATTATTCTGGAGATTTTACAAATATACTGCAATAATTTATACATCTGGGTTATGGTTCACATCAGTGGATTTTCAGAACAAAAGAGCAACTGTAGAACCTGTGTTGTCAGTCTCCTGGCAAGGCAGCAGAGACTTATGCATCACCATTGCAGCCTGTCCCTTTACATGGTTCATTGTCGAGAAGGTTTGCAACTGGTACCAAAGACCTGTTTGTTCATGCACCATTGACTTTTGCTTTGCCATCATCCTGCGAGATTGCTTCAATAAATGGCCAGAAACAGCATTTATGTTGCAAGTCACACTTGCTACTGTAATTACTTTCCTGTCCACAGTTTCCTGCAGATTGGAACCCAAAAGAATTAGTGTCCAATAATGGATCACAATTCACCCTCGCAAAATGTGAAACTTTTTTGGGGAAGCAAAACATCGTACACAGAAGATCAAATACTTCAATTATACTTTGGAAGAGAGGTGCGACTGCTGGGTGGAAGGCTGACTAAACTCACACAGCCCATACTTCCAAAAGTGTAACATGGAAGACGCTTCCTGAATGACTATATATGAAAGAGTAGTGAAAAGCCAAATATTATTCTGAAACAGAAGATATAAAATAAAACAGCCCAAATGACACAGTAAAATCACAAAACAGACAGAAGGTACCATCAAGGTACTAAGGGTCTGCAGGTAACCCACTTGTGAGTATATAAAAACTCTGATTCTTTTAAGGAGAATCAAAGTCCATGGTACTTCTCATGTTGCCAGAAAAGAAAAAGATTAAAAAAAACCTCAGCTCCAAATTGCCTGGTCGGAGTGGTTCTCTGACTAACATGGGAAACACAGCTTATCTGCTGATAACAGAGGATACATATTGGCCCCCAAACAAGAAACATAAGAGGAAATAAAGACTATTTAACATTCTGCCAAATCCTGATTAACCACCTCCAGGCACTGAAGACCATTAGGCAAATAAATGTAAAAGCTTACACTTTAATTTGAATAATCTTGACCCAAATCTGTCTATTTAGTCCCTAAGTATATGACAGTAGATCAATAAAGATACTCTTTCATTATTGCACTGACATTACAAAGATGCAGTATCTTTCGAGAATTGGGCATATGTAGTCTTGCAATAGATGCTTGGAAGGTGTCGCTTATGTGTTTGGTGGCCTGTTATTTCTCTGCCGATAGCTCAGACCAGAAAGGAAACTTTCTGGCTTGCTGCAGCCACTGCTATACCCTATCAGAATATACATCCCAAAGCACTTTTTCTTGGCTACACTCTTAACTACATAGATTTGTCCTGAGATATGTTTACCATGGATTACAGAGCAGCAAAATTCCTATAACTCTTAAAAATAAATAACTAAATAAAATAAAAAATACTTAGATAAATATTTTCCATATTCTCTGTGAAAGAGAAGTTACAGAAGCTAGAGACATGAGGGGAGGTCTTACAAGGATGTAGGTTTTTATGCCTGGTTTCCAAGAATTATAGACAGCTGTTGCAGTTTTGTCTAGCCTCTTCTCCAAAACATTTTTCAAGTACATGATATTAGCAGAGACACATCAAAGGTTAATAAACTCTTTCAGGTTTATGAAAATAGATAACTGGATGAGCAGCAGACTGATAAATGTCCAGATGGGAAAAAATAATCATTAAGTAACATTTTAGATTAAACAAATCAGCACATGAGAAAGCTCATATACGACCCTTCAAACAGAGCTTACAATCAGTTGTAAGGTGCAAATGCAGAGAAACTTTAGCTTCAGTTTCCTAGAACAAGTTATGCCTGAAAAGAAGAAAGCTGCTGTAAAGAGTACAGTGCACAGATCTTGGGTCTAGTGGTCATCTTCGACAAGCCAGTGTTCCATAGGAAGATTTGAGGAGCTGCACTTGGCTGCATTTGTTACTATAAAAAAAAAGTGAGCAGTGTCTTGGCTGCCTTACCACCATAGACCTGTGGACAAATGAATACTGACATTAATGGTCTGAGCACAGCTGTTAATATTAGGATCAGATAGCCACTGAACTCTGTTGGCAGAAATCTGTTGCTTTCTGCCATTCCTCATCATCGATCATTGAAAGTGGCATGAAAACGTTAGAAAATAGAAGCTAAAACTAATGCTATAACATCCTGGTTAGTAGTAATCGGTTTTTATTATGATACTCAGTTTATTTTGCCAAACTATGTTGGTACTCATTGATTTGAAATACCTATTAGGCTTAGAGGGAGCACAAATCTGGTAACAATAAAAAAGATAACAATTCTGTACCAGGCACTGATAAGCTGTTTACTACATTACAAATCAAAGGAAATATTTTCGCTGAAGAACAGGTATACTATTACAGCAATCACCAAACATCTGCCTCATACAGGTCAGAGAAGCATGCAGGTGCTCAGATGACTTGAATCATAGAATCCTAGAAAAGTTAGGATTGGAAAGGACCTTGGAAACATCTAGTTCCAATGATCCAGTCTGAGCACAAAACACAAATTTAAAGGAAAAAAAAATATTACTGTGTCGTCCCAGGATAACAGCTCTCAGCCCATACATTACTTTACCCTACTCAGGGGCTCAGCTGAAATAAAACAGAAATTGTAGCCTGTTCAGTCCATACGATACCTCAGCTCTCACCTCATGGTCAGAAACCATGGGTGTTATCATTAATGTGAATTATGTGTTAGTCATCATTATTTTGACCCAAATTACAGGTTTTCTGACTTTTCATCCCCTCAGGACTTGACACAGCACTAATCCCATTCTAAACATCGACAAGACATACCAGAGCACTGCAAGCAAATACCAAAGTGGTCACCACTGTAAATAACACTTCAGTCATATTCAAAAGGACAGATTTCTATCACAAGTTGCTCTTTTGAGTCTTTGCTTGTTTATCCAAGTGTTTAGTTATGTTTGACCAAACCAGCTCCTTACTTGAACCAAGTAAAATACTCAGAGGTAATCCAGTTTCCCTAAATCTGAGACTCCATCATTTTATTCCTGCGTAAGGAATGCAAACAGTAACAAGGCACCTCCAGAAGGAATAGTCTCAGCTAAGGATACCTTCTGGCAATGATGTAGCTCTAAAGAAACGTTCTTTCTTCTCCTCTTCCCCCAGGGGCATACCACTGAGAAGAGTCACACGAAATTTCCACCTGTTCAGACGGTTGTGTCCCTTCCTCTCTTCAAGCCAGCTTACTGTTTGCAAGAAATGTCAAATGTCTTTCAGCAACCCACAACATTCTGTCAGGGGACAGGTTTTTACTTAGTGTTGGGGAGAAGCTTTCCCCAGCTTTTAACTTTTCAGCTGTGGCCATTTTAAAAATGAAGATGTTTGCTGTGCAGTAAAAGCTGTGCTAACCTTCTGAAGGTTAAAGTTACATACCATGAGACTTAGGCATCTTTTCATACAATTTATTACAGTGGCTTTAATGTCACCACTTTCTCCTGCACAGCATGCCAAGGACTTATTTAACTATTGGTTTAAGCAGCAGTTAATCTGTTTGATTTTGAAGTAAAATTCTTCTACATTTTCAGTTTTTAGGATGTAAGTTTATATTCAAGCTTCCGCCATTTTCTGAATATTTTCATTGCCCCCTTCATTTCACTGATTGCAGAAACTGCCTTCATCTTAATGGTGAATTGGAAATGTAAAAATTGAGCCTTGGTATTCTTTGCTTTTGTACAAGGCAATTCTGAAGGCTTACTTTAAAAATAAAATAGTGGGGTTTTTAAACTCAGTTAAGGTAGGGCTTTATGTCATTAAAAACTCAGGTCTGCTTCCTCACTGGGGGATTTCTATTTTGCCAGCCAATTTTCCTTCCTCTATTTCTTTTTTTAATGCTATGGTATATAGGGCTGTAAAGCACAGAAAAGAGACTTTCCTGTCCCTGGCTGTGCACAACCTGGCTTCCCTCCCAGTAACCTATTCTTCTGGTAGTGAGACTAGTCTGGATTTTCTTGCAGTACATCTGGGATCTAGTTATAAGCTAGCAAGGGAATTAATTGTGGTAGCTTCAAGCTATGGCTTTTTTTCTCTGGCAGACTAGCAGCTGGCCCTTTTATAGACTATCTCAGCAATTGAGAGGGGGCAGTCCAGAAGTCTATTATGCATAGAATCATAGAATAGTTAGGGTTGGAAAGGAGCTTAAGATCATCTAGTTCCAACTCCCCTGCCATGGGCAGGAACACCTCACACTAAACTGTGCCACCCAAGGCTTCATCCAACCTGGCCTTGAACACCTGCAAGCAGGCATTGATAGTGAATATACAAAACAAAGAAGGGGGAGATGTGGGAAGCGAAGGCGCTAAGATTTGCATGAAGAAGGGTTTGGGAATGTTGCTCCCTGACTGCCTGTGGGATAGGGAAGGAGCAAAGGAGATGGTCCTGGCATGTCTGGAGTTGGCCAGCGCAGCCTTCACCCATTTTACTGATTATGTAAGCACCAAAGTGTGTCCCTGTCATCTCAGGGGGTCCCATAACAATTGCCCAATGTCCACCATGAAGCTGCAGCCCAATTCAGGGCTTGTCCCCATCCCCTGCTCACAGCGGTTCTGGAACTCTGGGGTGATGTCACAGACCGCATTGCAGCAGCAGCAACTGCCTGCACCCAGACAACAACACAACAACACAGACCCCCAACCCTAACTGACACTTTTCCTGTGCTCCGACCCTTGTGCTCCAATCCGTTTTATCCTGTTCCTGTATTGCCCTTCTAACCTGTTCCAGTCCTACCCTCCTGCCCTACCACCATCCCTGCCCACGTGTTCCAATCCCTTCTACCTTTTACCGCCCCACATTCTGTGTGTTGCTGCCTCCAAATGCAGCCCCAAAAGAAGGCGACCCATGTCCTGCTGGTGACCGCGCTGAGGCCTTGCGGAGGCGAGGAGGCCAAGGACTCCCTCCACCGAGTAAGGAGCCGGGGGGTGGCGAGGCAGGCACAGGGCCGGGTCTGTGCCCTGTCCCCACAGGCAGGGAGCACGGCCGCTCACCCCTGCCCTCTGTGCCCTGGCAAGTCCTGAAGCCGCTGCCACCCCGCAAGGCGCTCAAGGTCAAGAAGCTGAGGATCCTCCAGCTGAAGGCACCAGCGTGTCAGAGCTGGTGGGTGCTGCTGGGCAAGGAGCCCCCGGCCTCGCGCCAGCTCCTGCTGGGGACTGGGGTGCCTGGGGCCCCAGAGCCCCACGGCTCTGCCCAGGCAGCGAGAGGGGAGCTGGGTGCCCAGAGCCCCATCCCACAGCTGCGCTGCGCTGCTCTGGGCAGCACCAATGCACTCTTCTGCTTGCCTTTTGCCTTAGGGTTTTCCAATGCTTGCGCCAGCTGGAGGAGAAGGCCACCAGCAGGACCGGAGTGGGGCTGCATGAGGAGGCAATGGAGGTGGATGAGCAAGTGGAGGAGGAGGAGGCCATGGAGGTGGAGGAGGAGGGAGACGAGGCCATGGATACCACCTGAGCAGTGGTAAGGCAGCACGTGCCCCCCATCCACTGCTGGCTGCCGCGCTGGGGCTGGAGCTGGGGCTGTGTGTGCTGGCCCTGCTGCACAGACATGGTGCCCACTGGCCTCATCCTGCCGGCACAAGCACCACCACCGCGCTGCCCTGCGCTGCCGTTGGGACACACGAGCCGGCTCTGATGGCACAGAGCCTGGCTGCCAGCCCCAGCCAGGGCTGAGCCCTGCGGCAAGATCCCTCTCTCCCCAGTGTGTGCCAAACACAATGACCATCAGTAGCCTCACTGAAATGACCTTGTGCTGCTTCTTTCCAGGGCTGGTGGAGAGGGGAGCGGTGCAGACTTGGGAGAAGTTTTCGTAGAGTTTCTGTTTCATTGAAGATTGTTGTTGTTTTAGAAGATTGTTGCTGCTGTTGTTTCCGGAGAAGTTATAGCTTTAGTTAGAATAGGTTTATGTATAGAGTTAAGGTATAATAGGTTAGGTATAAGAGTTACAGTTTTAAGAATAAGTGTTTAAGGTTTAGGCAGTATAGTTGTAGTTTTAGGTAGCATAGTTGTAGGTTTAGGTAGAAGAGTTGTATTCTGACAAGAACGGTTGTTCTTTGGTGTTTATTTTGTTTATTCTTTGCTGTTTTGCAAATACATTCATTGACGTTTTTCTAAGCCAGTCTCTCTCTGTATTTACTGCAACCACAGGATCACACGTTGTGGGGAGTGAAGGCGCTAAGATTTGCATGAAGAAGGGTTAATCATAGAATAGTTAGGGTTGGAAAGGACTTTAAGATCATCCAGTTCCAACCTCCCTGCCATGGGCAGGGACACCTCACACTAAACCATGCCACGCAAGGCTTCATCCAACCTAGCCTTGAACACTGCCACTCCTTCCAAGGTTGTGTGACAGGATATGATTGCAAATGTCTTCCCAAACAGTGCTGGGTGACAACAGAATGGTAAAACACCTCATAGAACCAGAGTCAGAGACTGGTTTGGGTTGGAAGGGACCTTAAAACTCATCCAGCTCCAACTCCCCACTACAGGCAGCGACACCTTCCACTAGAGCAGGTTGCTCCAAGCCCCATCCAACCTGATCTTGAACACTGCAAGGGATGGGGCAGCCAGAGCTTCCTTAACTAAGAGCATATTTTACATTTCATTCCCCATGGTTCAGCATCAGCACCTTACCAAATTAAAGATGGCATGTAGAATCATAGAATCATAGAATAGTTAGGGCTGGAAAGGACTTTAAGATCATCTACTTCCAACCCCCCTGCCATAAGCAGAGACACCTCACACCAAACCATGCCACCCAAGGCTCCATCCAACCTGGTCTTGAACACCGCCAGGGATGGAGCACTCACAACCTCCCTGGGCAACCTATTCCAGCATCTCACCACCCTAACAGGAAAGAATTTCTTCCTTATATCCAATCTAAACCTCTTCTGTTTAAGTTTGAACCTGTTACCCCCTGTCCTATCACTACAGTCCCTAATGAAGAGCCCCTATTTTCATTCTAACCTTCTATCCACCCAGCACAAAAGGTTAGCCTTAACTTTGCATGGTGCTTGCTGCTGAGTCCCTCTACCAATGTACAGGAATAAAAGTCATGAGCAACTGGCTTAAGGCTCGTTTTATGTTTCTGGATTTATTGCAGTAGCAAAGTTCAGACATCTGTCAGGTATTACTGGTGACAAGACGCTCATTGGTCTGTTCAACACAAGTAGAGATTAAGGATACACAGACCATAATGCTCTAAGTAGTAGAACAAGTGAAGAATCATTTATCTGGAGTGCAGTCTGGAAACAGCCCCAGTCACATATCATGAAGGGAGTTTAGGAGAATGCTTTCATTCAGGTTCTATCACAATCACCAGGGTCTACACAAGGTTCCATGCTGGGGTAAGGGCCCACCAGTATTGTAGTCTACTGGTGTCCTGGGTTCAGCAGTAGTAGTCATTTTTTCTCCTTTTTGGTAGCTGGTACAGCACTGTGTTTTTGACTTTTGTCCTGGGAACAGTGCTCATAGCACCGATGTTTTTAGTTACTGCTCAAATGTTTAGTCTGGCCAAGGACTTTCTGAGCCTCATGCTCTGTCAGGGAGGAAGGGAGGCCCTGGAGGAAGCATGGACAGGACACCTGACCCAAACTGGCCAAAGAGGTATTCCATACCACAGCACGTCAAGCCCAGGATGTAACTGAGAGTTACCCAGAAGGGCTAGGGCACTGCGGAGTTGGATTAGGTATCAGTTGCTGCTCAGTCAGGTGGGGTGGGATGAGTTATCTGTTGGTGGTTGGTGAGGTGCTGTATTCTCTTCCCTTGTTATTTCCTTTGTCATTATTATTATGTGTGGCAGCAGTAGTGATTTGTGATATAGCTTAGTTACTGAACTGTTCTTATCTCAACCTGTGGGACTTGCATTCTTTTGATTCTTCTCCCCAACCCTCCAGAAGCAGGGGGAGGGCAGGAAAGGGGGGGTTGAGTGAGTGAACAAGCTGCATGGCTGGGTTTAAATCATGACAACTGGGTTCCATACACCTTAGGTCACTGTGAGGAGCAAGTTGAAAAATTTCTGCCCCTCACAATAAGCATATTTCTCATCTCAATTTTGATGATTTTTGCCCAATGTAAGACAACCAAAAAATCTGTTTTCCCCATCACTCTATGCATCATGAGATGAAGGAGGAGAAAAGCAGGTTCCCCAACCAATATGCTCAGTCAATAATCACATATGTCTAGTGAGGCTGAAGCCGTTTTCGGGCCTGGAAGGAAGCAGAGGCTGTAACCAGGAATCTTTGTGATTACAATACTGCAACTCTCAGTGCTCTTACTCAGACAAGAGACATGGTGGCAAGGTGGATCCAAACACACCTTCACTGAGCACTTTTGGTTACTGCCTGTTCAGCATCAAGCTCTTTATCCATTCTACATGTCCTGCATTTCAGCTACTCTGTGTTCAAGTTTTCTCCACCCCTCAGCCAGTTCTCAATCCTCTGCCAGAACCCTCACAGGGCTCTCAAACTCTCTCTTTGATCACATCTTTTCCCTATACAAAAAGGATGTGGGAACACTAACTATACTTTCCAAAATTATTGCAGCAAGCCCTTCTTTACCATTTCATGTAAGAATCAATGAGGTTTTAATCATCTGGTTCATGTTCATTAAATTGTCTATAATACCTACAGGCTACCCTGAGATGAACCATCATAATAGAATACAGTGAAAATTCCTGTGGCATTAAGACAGGAGCATAAAGAAAGGATAAAAAAATAGGGTACCAGGGCTTAAAAGAAAAGCAATGAACCTGTTTGCCTTCTTATGAGTCTAACCTGATCCAACAGAAACACTTAAAAATAATTGTTAAACTAGGAATCTGTTTCTATGTGCTAGAAGATAACTAAGCCAAATCCCCATTAATGCAACTGGAAATGATCAAGGCTTTGCCCCTATGAAGGGAAGCCTCACGGGTTTTAAGGGAAAGTAGATTTGCTGCCTGAACAAGAAGGGATGTAATATGTTGGGGTTTGTTTTGTTGTTTTTTTTTTCCTTTTGTGATCTTATATATAGGGAGAGCAGAAATAAAATATATATATTTTATTATATCCCTGGACATAAAGACCACAAGGCCAATGTTAGCTCCAAAATGGGAGGCTCAACCCTGCACATGTTTAAAGGCAAATTCATCATCTATGCATAGGGAAAAAAAAAAAATTAGCTAGCAATTAAAACATGAACATTTCCTAAGTGGCATTATGTCTCCAGATGGCTTTTATAGACATTAATTCAGTCATTTTGCTATACACCAGTGATAAACTTCAAGATTGTACCAATGGGAACTAATTGCTTTTCCAGTCATTTCACTGAGTTTCCACAGGAATGGATCCTAACATAGCACAATGGGAGAGTTCTTGCCCCACATTTACATTGCAGCAAGAGAGTTTTGCTCTTCTGCTTAATGGCAGCTATTTTTTTATCCCTTTCCAGTGGGGGAAAAAACATTGTCCAGATTTCAGAAACACTGTACCATAAAGTCAAGTTATCCTATTCTTCCACTACTATTAGGAGAAAATAACATAAAATAAAATAAACACAAAAAGGTTCAAAAGGTTCATCAACACTTTAGTCATGTTTACATTGCTGCTAAATTTTTATCTTCTGTCTTTCCACTCAGGTACCTCCCAATACCAGGTCCTTAAACTACTGCTTCTGAAACAAATAATACCTTGACACTAGAGGCACAGATGGATTATAGGCAATTTGTACTTGAAGTGGAGGCACTAATGCTGTCAACGAACCCATTTGTCTTTTCTTGCTCTTCCACTACTTCTGTAAAGCACTCAACCAAATACCTTGTCTCCAGTCCTGACCTCTTTCAGAAATGCAGCGATGAAGTGCAGAGGTCATGGTCATTTAACTGAAACAGCAGCACCAAAACCTTTAAATATGCAGTGACTTTCATAAGGAAACAAGCTAGCAAGTTACTTCACAGAAAATAACAATGAAAAAGAAGCAGCCTGTTCCTCATGTGCATGTTTTAATGGTGGCTGTGTGACTAAATTCCTAGTAAAACACCCTCTGATTTTTTTCCAGGATGAAGGAACCATATTTCAAGTTGGAAAATGAGCAAACAGTAGTACTAATTTCCCAGTTGTATCCAGTTTACACAACCAAATTTGTTTACCTGAGACTACAGAAGCAGGATAGATCAAAGTGACATGTAAAGACCAGAGTTGAAATCTCAGCCTTTGAATGACTTATATGGGCTGTTTCATTTCTCCTCATCCATTTTATATAACAAAAGGAAGTTCTAACATTTACCAGTGTTAAGACATAGCAGTAACTGTGAGAATGCTCTGCCAAAAAAATGTACTCTAATTATCTGCTATTTAATGAACACTAGTTGCTTTCTGCTTTGGAATCTGAAATCTAATAGTCTATCTGGAGTAAAACTCCAAAGCTCTGTATTTGCCCATACCTTTACTAGAAGAACACAACTTAGGACTTGAGAGTTGGGATGCCAACGCCTTCTCACAATCCCAGAACTGACATCCAAACGTTCAGGTACCATGTGCACTGCACCAGTGACAGAAGTAAGACATGCTAATACATTTGCACTGCTCAGATTTTGCTGTGGATAGCATCAGTCCTAATCACAGTCAACAAACCACTTATTCTCTATATCCAAGAAACAATTAAGGTCTCTAGTCATTCTTACTCATTAAAAATTGTTGGTTTTTTCTTGCTGCCAATTTTTTCAAGGTTATCAACCAGGTGACTTCTAAGTGGGTTTTTGTGCCACTCTCGTTTTTCACTTCTGCTCCTGTCTGACAGT
Organism: Agapornis roseicollis; assembly: GCA_002631895.1. Lineage (NCBI taxonomy): Eukaryota > Metazoa > Chordata > Aves > Psittaciformes > Psittacidae > Agapornis > Agapornis roseicollis. The sequence continues at coordinate 15,380 of NDXB01001726.1, read as the reverse complement.
TTTACAGAACAGCAGTTATCAGCAGATCCACAGCAGCAGTATTGTGACTATTAAAAATGCTACAGTTCAGAGCAATGTTTTTAATTATTCACCAGAGGCATGCTTAAACTGGCCTTACCACTCAGCTATTTTTACCCAGCTTCTTTCATTTCAAATGAAGATTTGATAAAACATTTCAGTCACAGTTCCAGGATATTTTGCATTTTTAAATGAAAGACATTTTCTTCCCACATTCTCTATGGGCTGATTAGTGATTCAATTCTTAATATTCCTATGGTAACAAGTATTCTCTGTTTATAATACTCAATAGTATCTACAGATGTTTCTTATGTTCATCAGAGCACAGTGCATGAAATTTATGTCTCAATATCTACTGAAATCTTTCTGGAGAGAATTCACCACTGTCTAAGGTGATTCTGCAAAGTATCTCATTCCCATACATTCAAGACTGAATCGTCTTTGGTTTGGACTAAAGTAATTAAACACAAACTACTAGGACTGTATTCTCTATTTGGAAACTGTCTTAACTCCGCCAATCTCAAGCTAAAGCTTGAGATTTAAAATTTAAATCTCAAGTTTAAGAACTTGCAATTAACACTAAATCACTGAGCAGTGTGGAGCTTTTTTTCAAATCCGGGACCAGTGAATAACATCAAAAACTTGTAGAGATCTAAACCTTTTTTTTTTTACATAGCACTTGTCTGCCTGAAGTAGAAGTCCAATTCTGCTTTGAGACACAGGGTTTGGGCAAGTTAAAAATAGTAGAACAATACTAACTGCATCTAATAAGAAGCCATTTGTTTTAGCTGTTCTTAGCAGTGAGTTAAAGATATATAACCCACTTTTTTCATTCCCTAAATGTTCCAAAGGATATTTGTAGCTGTGTCTTTGGCACTTTGACCATGCATTTTAAATGTTGCAGTGGCAAGGGTGGATGAACAGGAATGATGTATGGTCAACTAACAGATGGATACTGCCACCATTTTCCATCTCAAAAACTGAATCCAACATAATTAAAGTTTCTTTTCAATATATTTTTTCCCCTCTCCAATGCTCACTACCTTCAATTTCCCCAACTATCATGATTTCTCCCAATATACAAATGGCACTATTTATCAAAAATGACATTCTCAAATAAAAGCAGCTCTAGAATGTATGTACATAGTCTACAGCCTACAGAGCTCACTTCCACTGCCTTGGCCAGGCTGAGCGTCCCATGTAAACAGCAGTCCCCTGTCAGTCACTGAGTCTTTTGCACTGACTGCTGTGTTTCTGTTGCTAAAAATTGCTTATTGTGGAACATTAAATGAGAGAAGCATTCCACTGGAAGCTTGCAAAGCAGCTAGCCAAGAGGGAAGGGGAGAGACTTTCTCAGCTCCACATCTGGTCACTTTTAACCTTTCTTTGTTTGCTTTATTGAATCTATGTCTTTTCTACAGGCACTCTGTCTACAGATGCTTGTATATATCATTCAAATGTATGAGTGGGGTTTTTTTCCAGAATGACCTGTGGAAATACTATCAATTATGTGGGATTATTATTACTGTGAACAGAGATGCCAAGAAAATTACCATGATGTTCCCACTAGATGAAGTGTTTTCCTCGCAGTCAACTCAGCTTTTTGTATTTCTCACCCTTACTGAGTATGACAATTCTGGAGATTCAGAGGTACACTAAGGATAAGAGGTAAGCCTCCTGTCCCACATACACACATCACAGTCATGAAAGATTCAGCAGGAATTCCCTTAAAACACTTGCAATCCCATGGCACTACAAATGGGTCTGAATCTAGCAGCTGTCTCCCACATGCTTTCCCGTATTTTCCAAATAATTTTAACCACTGATGCTCCCAAGTACGTCAAGGGTAGTTCTGATGAATAAATTTGAAGCAATTACTACACTTAGCTGTTATGCCTGTAAACAATTGTGATCTTTGTGTCTGCTTTTAAGAGCAGACAGTATTCCATTCCACAGCATGCCATGCCCAGTATATAAACTGGGAGGGGTTACCTGGAAGGGTTAGATCACTGCTCTGGTCAGGCTGGGTATCTGTTGGAGGGTGATGAGCAGTTGCATTCTCATCCCCTTGTTATTTCCCTTATCATTATTGGTGTAGCAGTAGTGGTTTGTGTTATACCTCAGTTACTGGACTGTTCTTATCTCAACCCATGGGAGTTACATTCTTTCAATTCTCCTCCCCATCCCTCTGGCAGTGGGAGGGAAGGAGAAGGGAGTGAGTGAGCGGCTGCGTGGCTAACTGGGCTTAAACCACGACACCCTTGTTTGCTTAAATATGCAAAACACACAGTGTTTTCTAGCAAAAAGGTGAATGGGCTTCACATAACTACAATAGGGATAAAGCACAGATTTAACAAAATAAGGAGCCATAGGAATAGCTCAGACACACCAAAAAAAAAAAAATAAATAAATAAATAAGAGGAAACTTTGAGCTAAAAACAAAACAAAGTAAGTCTAGGATTGTCAAAATGCTGCTTTGGGTTAACTAACCAACAAAAGTCCAGGTTAACTAACCAACAAAAGTCTTTTCCAACCTAAGTGATTCTATGATCCTATTATGTGATAGGATTTTTTTAAAGCAGCAGTGATTTACAGTAGCATGTTTTTCTGTCAATATATTTCTTTTTGGTTCGACATGCACCAGGCAGAATTGACAAACTTTTACACCTAATGAGAGCTGGAACAAAGACCTGTAGGACTGCAGGAAAGCAGGAACTCCTCATCACCACTAGAACCTATACTTCCTGGGAGGATAGTGCAGGCTGAGGTACTACATGCTCTGTTTCCACATGCAAAATCTATGGCTACAAAATGCTTTTCAACATTTGGAAATAGTAAGGATGGAAACATTCAGAGAGCTGGAGCACCTCTTCTATGAAGACAGGAGTTAAGACTGTTCAGCCTGAAGAAGAGAAGGCTCCAGGAAAACCTTATTGCAGCCTTTCAATATCTTAATGTGGGCTACAAGAAAACTTTAGAGGGACTTCTTACAAGGACATGTAGTGATAGGACAACGGGGTATGGCTTTAAACTAACAGAGGGAAGATTTAGATTAGACATTAGGAAGAGGTTCTTCCCTGTGAGGGTGGTGGGGCACTAGCACAGGCTCCCCAAAGAAGCATTGGGTGTCCTACCCCGGGGCAGTGCTCAAGGCCAGATTGGATAGGGCTTTGAGCCTGATCTCATGGAACCCCGATGGCAGGGGAGTTGGAAATAAATGATCTTTAAGGCCCCTTCCAACTCAAACCTGTCTATGATTCTATGATGATTCTATGATTATTTCCAGTAAACTCCTCCATGCAGAAGTTCAACTTCTTATCAAAAATCAAAACTACTTTTTTTTTCCAGAAGCCCAAAACCTAAACTTGTTGCCTCAGGCCACCAGAGGATGTCATTCTCAGAATTAAAACTATGAGGACTTTTCCTTTTTCCTGATGAGAAATAGAAAGCCTTTCAGACAGACCTATCCTTTAAACATAAATAAGACGATTAGTTATAAAACCTTTTTTTTTCTTTAAGAATGTATTTTCTTCTTTTATCAGCCAAGCCAGTGCCCCAGCATATTGTGAGCAAGAAGATTATTTCCCACCTTGCTAATATTAAAACAGCCTTTAGACACACAGCATGAAAACATCACCATTAGACAGTTTACCTAGAGAATATAAGCCTGTTGGGCAGAGTTTTCTGTAGACCTCCCTTCACTTTCAGCCATTTCAGGGTTTGTAAATCCAAGCCTAGCAATGAAAGACAGTCTGTTGTCTAAACTTAAAATAAACATTAATACATTGGAGAGCAGACCTTTCTGGCATAGCTACTCATAGTTTTCTGCATGGGAGACAGTGCTGATTCTTTGTGGCTAGAGTCATTCTTAAAACATTCCTAAACATAAGCATTCCTAAAATATACCTAAAGCACAAGTCATATGGTGACCTTCAAGCAATCAGGGCAGCAAAGCACTGGATGAAGAAAGCCATCAGAAAGCCAAGATGGTGAAAACGCACCCCTGAGCAATCACTTGTCATGCAAGAAGCAGCCAGTAGCCACAGCCCACAAAAAGCTGAGCACTGTGAAGTGCCTCAGGACCTTGAAGTGGAATGTTTCACATCCAGAAGGGTTTCTCATGGTGTAACTCAAGGCAGTGGGCAGCAGACAAAACTTTTCAAGAAGCTGGGCATAGGTCATTCCTGTAAACAAATATGCCAATGATGATGGCTCCACACATAAGCTCCATTTATACACATACAAACATATTTTGCATTAAAAATCCTTTTCTCTCTCTCTTTGTAGGAAGGGATTTTTGGTTTTTCTAACTCTGTAAATTCTAAGGGCAGGTATCTTGGCTGAATTATGGCCTCTGTCCCTACATGTTTTTTTGTTCTCAGAATCTCTTTTTATAGATGTTTGTATCATGTTTTGAGTAATTTCTGTTCCTTCTCCATCAATCCTTATTCCTCTTTTCTATCCAAGCCCTTACAGATCTGCCTGCTTTGTGTTTTGCCTTCTGCATTTCTTTCTTAAGAGCCTGTTACAGCCATCCATTTTTATACAGTCAATTTCCCTGGGGATTTTCCCATGCTCAGACCAAAGGAAGCCAAATATAATCTTTGGATTTGTTACACAAACAGGTTCTGAAAACTTGCAATTTCTATTAGCTTCAACAAGAAATAAGCCTGTTTAACAGCTGAGGATTTCAGATACTTATTGCTTTAAAAAGATTCTTATCAGTGGAATCCTAAATGCATACAGGGGGAATATAATCCTATAAAATCTGACCATTCTCACCTCAGATGCAATTTGCAATATGAAAACATCATGAACAAAAAGGTAGTTGTTAAAAAGAAAAAAAAAAAAAAA
>NDXB01001726.1:0-10385 GCA_002631895.1 Agapornis roseicollis | reverse complement strand
AAAAAAAAAAAAAAAAAAAAAAAACAAGTCAGTAATCTGAGAATGCTGTGTTAAAATTCATCACCTTCACTGGTTTCCTTTTTGTGATTCCTTAAGCATGCAGTTCTCCAGTGCTCTTTCTGTTTGCTGTGTCTCCATTCATTGTTTATCAAGTGCTTGCAGTTCAGATCCCTTTCGGTGAAATATTTGCAACCCTGTGCTGCTGTTTATCTTAGCTATGCTCCTTGCTTGCACAAATTTTCAAGTATCTTGTTCTCCTAATACACACATTTTGATTATATAAAAATATCCTTGGACTCTCAATAGCTTGTTTCTATGAAGAAATGTTTACTTTACTATTAATAAAGCAAGAGCACACTAGCAGCTGCTTGAAACAAGTGGAAAACACACACTGGACCTTTCTGAATAGAATGCCCTTCCTTCTGAGAAACAGAAATGTCCAGAAGAAAACCAAAGTGAAGCTTCCCTGAAGGAAGCAATTTTGCATGGAAACATTTGCTTAAGTGTGACACAGTTCCACAGTTTTCAAAGGCCACAAATTATTGCATTCCACCTTAACTTTTTCCTGTATATATAGAGAGTGAGAATGGTTTAATAATGAGCACTGGGACCTGTGTCCTGGCTTTGGTATCATTCTCTTTAAGTCTCCTTGCCTCTGCTTCTTACCTACTCTTTTAACTTTATCTTGCCATGGTATCCAAGTGCCTTGAGCATTACAGAACCAGCAGCATGTCTTTGAAGGTAAACAGTCTGCAGGGTCTTGAGGTTTTAAGCTTAACTAATTTACCATTATATGACGACAACAAAAAAAGTGTAGAATGTATATGTATAAAATATATTTGTGGATGTCCAATCACCCTTTACTTTCTTTTTGTTCTATCATAAGACTAGATCTTCACACCCTATTTCAATTAGCCCTGAAAGTGCAGAGGTTTTCACAAATGCTGAAGTAACTCACTGTCTGCAGTTTTATAAATAAGTAACAGTTTGCAGGACCGGCACCTAAACCTTCAATAATACATGGTCTGCTGCTTTAATGCTTCCATTCTTCAAAATTGCTCTTTAATTCCTGTTTTTCAGCTCTCATCAGTATTATCAAATGACTAGTGTGAGACCGATTAGCATTGAAGCAGCAGCATTAAAATCTAGCTTTATGTTCTGCATCAAGTTTATTCCAAGAAGCATCTTATAAACCTGTGTTTAACATTTCATCAGATCAATTTTTCTCATTTTAGAGTTCAAAGGATTTATACCCCACAACCCCCTCACACTGGCCCAAGCACTCATAAGAGGAAATACTACCCCTACAGAGCAGATAATAGGTGTGAGCAGGGTCACTAGCGTACCTCTTGGCACTTCTGAGGAATTTAACAGGGCCACTGTGTGTGTAGAAATATACTTTGCACTAAAATTCCCTCTCCAGTGTCAAGTGGATATTAGACATTGCATTCATGTGTACTGTTATTTTGTGTAGGGTATTTGTGGGCTCTTTAATAGTAACATGTTTCATTCTGGAAATGACTGCACTTCGTATGCTTGGAATAAACGTGTCTGTATGCTGTGCTTTGCTATTTTTCGGGAATAAAGATGATGTAGATGTTATAGAGCAATGTATTTGAAGAGAGGTTTAAATACAATCTAACAAATTCTATTTCAAATGGATTTACAAGATTAAAAGCTAGTTAGAGAGATAAGATCATAAGCTAAGATACAATCATTGGCTAACATAGGAAGAAAGGAGGTGAAAGGGAAAAGATAATTGAGATGAGGCATGAACAGATGAGCTAGAATTACAGAACAGGAGCACTGAGTAGCTGAAGCTCCAAATAAAAGACAGATTCTTGCTGCTTGCACTGCTGAGATTATTTGATAATAGCAGTCAGCGTGTTACAGCAGAAAGATCCAGAGTCCTTTTATTGTCAGTGTGTGCAGTAAAAGGAAAGCAGACAAATGTAACCATCAAAGTTTGCAGGTGGAATCATGAACCTAGTAAGTGTATCATCAATTTAAAAAAATAAAAATATGCAGAACACTAGGTAGGGATCAGAAAAATAACAGGATCTCAGGAACCTGGACTGGACAGCAAGAGATAAGAACACAAGGTTGTAACATGCAGGAATTTAGAATGAAGATTTGAAAGGGAAGAGTGCGAATATTGGAAGCCCTTTTAAAGGAAAGGAGGAGGGAAATCAAAATCAGAGAAACTGGAAAGGAGCTAGAAGAACTCTAGAGGAAAGAGATGCATGGCAGATGCTCAGAAAAGATGAACAGCACTTAGGAAGCAGTTGTGCATATATAATGTTACAGTTCTATATATATGTTTGCAATATATTTCTGAGTATGAAACACTACGTTCCTGGTGCAAAAAGAGGACAGTTCAGCAGGCAAGCAGATAACAATGACACAGAGAACAAGAGAGGGAGACTTTCCAGGTAGAAAGAAGTCTGTAGAGAAAGTAATTACCGTAGTATGATAGTGGCAGGAAAAGTCTTAGCTAAAGGGCCTTTTTTGATGCAGTAAGTTGCTACTTATCAGAGGAGAATATGGGTAACAGAGATTTGGAGATACTGAGACATTTGGATGTGACAGAACTTAAACAAAAGAATAGAGACTCAGATATGAATAAAAGGGATCTTGGAAATAAGCATCCTAAAAAAAAAAAAAACACTGTTCATGTCTCACGCTCCAAAAAAGGGGTAAATGAATACTGGAACATACAGAAAAGGAAACCAGGTAATGAGGAGGAAATGGGTCAAGAAACACACATCTATTAAACCCAGTAGTTGAGTGGAAGCACATGAATGTTCTTCTAAACATCAGTCAGGACGAATATTTTTACACATACATTACTCTATAGTGAAAACATATTTGTAAAGTTTTGTAAGAAAATCTCATCTGTAATTGCAGAAGTTGCTCCAAACAGGAGTACAGGCTAGGAGGAAGCTGTGCCAGACAGTTTGTTATGGGATAGCTTGTTAGTCTTCTGTGTCAGAGAAGTCACTTATGATTCTGCTTTTCTCAGTATCTGCTCCATCAGTCCAGTCTTCTGAGTTTTAAAAGGTACTTAGCACTTTCAAACCTGATAAAAATAATATATTCTCTTATATATTCCCATATCACCACCAGAAAGTTACTGAAGGTATTATGTCCCAAAGACATGATGACAGCTTTTCCACATCAACATGCCTCCATTTACAGAGTCAAGCTCATACAAATAATATGTCTATCGGGATATTGCCGCTTACTTTCAAGTAGGAACTTCAACCTGTACTATCTTACAGGGAAAAAATTAATAGGAAGAGCAACTCAGGAGTGCTAGGCAGGTATATGATGCTACCAAAAGGCTGATTCAGGGAGTGAAGATATTTCACCAGAGGAAATGGACACTTCATGACAGTTAACACACAGGCATGTACATCAAGAGGAAAATATCAAGCTGCCCAGTCTGGTTTCTCACTATGCACAATGCATCACATTCATTGCAGTCTCATACAGTATTGATCTGCCACCCTGCACCTGTCTCCTCACCCTCATCTTCTTCCCCAGTGTGGGGCAAAACTCTATGGGTGAGTCCTTTATTGCACTTTTGTTTTCCCTGAAATTGGTTCCTTCACTCCAAAAATGTGTTTTGCCATTTTTTTTACTGCATTGCCACCTCTCTCTTCCTCCAAGTGCCAAAGCTCTTGGAGCTGCCATTTTCTCCTCCCTTCACATAACAGAAGGCTTGATTTAAACTTTGTAGAAAACCCAGTCATCAGGTTGCTTGTTTGAAGGCTCATCTCCACAAACACAAATGAACACAGAAGTACAATGCCAAGCAGGGGAACACCAAAAACTTGATAAGAGAAGGCAAGCTTCCTGCCCTGGCTCCTCCCAGGAGGACTGACAAACCTCAATGTCCAGCGGTGAAACCCATCAATATGAGTCAACAGGAGCAGCTCCTCATATTATTTTACAGATTGAGGGGGTGGCAGTTACTGCATAAAGGGGTATGGGATTCATTATGGGAGACAGGGAAAGAGCATCTTGGGATTGTACAACATTTGTTATAGGAAGTTTAGGGAAGAAACCAAAGGTAGGGAAAAGGATGGATCAGGGTAGTCTGACCCAGGACAGTTGCCTAGAGCAAGGCTGATCCACATGCAAAGCCTACAGATGAAATGTTATTCTGATACCAAGCATAAAGGAAGTTTTATGTTCTCCCTGATAGTTGTTGTTTCTTGTATTTACTGAAGAACATTGGAGGACAAAAATGAAATGTGAACTATCTGGTATGTGCTTTCTGGTCATCTTTGTCAGCAGGCTTAATAAGGTAGTTTGAAGACTCATCATGCAAACTGAAATTGTTTCATAGTTTCTACTGAAAATGGTTTAATCACATCTCCATTTCATTTCCTGCCTTTCAGCTTCAGTGAAATTCCTTCACTCCAAATCTACGTATTTAAAATTCAGAAGCCTTACTGGCCATGATTCTTCACAGTTCCAAATGCCCACATTGTGAGCTGAACCAGAAAATGAAATAAAACCTTTTTTCAAAGGGAAGGTCACTGTTCAAGAGCTCAGAGTTGTGGTGTGATATCATTTGAAGTTGCCTACTGAACTCACACGTTCCCCGCACTTCAGACACAGGGGTTATGTAGGATCTAAAAAAAAAAACCCCAGAAAACCTCCACTGTTCAGAAGCTTTTTCTGGCTTTGATGACAACTCCTCTGAAATTGCTTATTTTTCAGATCAGTGGAGAGTGATACAGAAGGTCTTGGATCATTACAGAACATGAAGATACTTACACATCTGAGCATATTGCAAGTGACAGCAGAGCACAGAGTGAGCCCCCAACAACACTGTCTGCAGCCAGAGTTAAGAAAATAACATTCACTGGAATTTTCCTTACTTAGAGATATTTTCTGACTTTTTTATTGACCTAACACTGTTGTAAGTTTAAAGCAGTCAGCAATGTGCTACGTCGGCCCTGGTGCTCGATGCAGAAACCCAGGGAGAAGGAACCACATTGGTGATCAGGTCAACAATTCAGTCTGCATACAGATTTATACAGCACCTATTTTAACAGCAGCACTTTCCCAATCCCTCCATCCAGAAGGAGGCTTCTGTAGGCTCAGAAGTTTGCAGGCAAGGAAAGGATAGGAAAGAGAAAGAAGTGACATTGCAGCTCCAGCACAGCACACATTAAAGAGAAAAATGGCCATTCTGGAGCCAGCTCAGAGGTAGAGCCCCCATGGGCATGCCACTGGCGTACTCTGCAGGTCAGCTGATCAGCAGCCAATTTATCTGCTAAGGGTACACAGCAACAAGCACAAAACAAACCTCAGTGCTGGTTTCCTTAAAACCCCTGTGTCCCACGTTCACAGGCTCACATGTGAATAACTTCGCCTTCTTTTTTTAGAGAGAGTCTCTAAAAGTTACTACCTAGAAGTCTGAAATTTTAGCCCCAAAGGGATAAGAAAACTTTCCTCTTTCTCTTAAATGCAATGTTTTAAATGTATTCTCTTCATTTTTGTGACATTTGGGACATGATTTCTGACTGCAATATTTACACGTCACGGAAGTTTCCATGCTAAGCGGTTGTGCACAGTGCCTGCCCAAAATGCTTTTCTTGCGGGAGAAGGTGAACTGCCTCGCTGGAAGTCAATGACCCTGGGATACCAATTACCAGATAAGCTGTATCTATTGTCAACTGTCACTAATACTGACACACTTCACACCCAAGCAAGTGAAGGCAAGTTGCTACATCTGCTACTACAGGCTGCAAGTCCATGCATAATACCTCCCAAAATCCTTAAGCAGAAGTTTGCTCTTTCATTCTTGAAATGTCAAGCTGAAAATCTCACCACAGGGCACATCTAAAATAAGGCCATTCATAGCACAGATGCATTGTTTCTTATCCAGTGTTTCCCTTAGAGCAGAACACAGAGCACACCATCTGCAAAAGGGCATGTAGATGGCACATGTGTGGTACCCTTATTTGTGCAAGTATCTCCAGCCTTTGGCAGGCAGCTGTGAGCTGGGGGGAGAAAGGGACCATCTATGAGAATGATATGAAATGGCAGTAACCATTTAATAGAAGTGATCAGATAATTCAAAACTCTAAGGGTTACGCATAACTAAGGTACAAATCCTGAGAGCCAATGGAGCTATCCCTAAAAGAACTATGAACACAGTTTGGTGCTATGAAAGATTTCCATTAACTGTTATGATCATATGGTCTGACTTCAAGGTATCATCTTAAATTCTGGCTTCTTTTCACAGTATCCTCCCATTTGGTTCCTTTCCTAATGATTTTGTTTCACTTTAGAAGTTCAACTAGCAGCTGTAGATGGGTTTTCACACCATCATTGTTTCTCCTTCAAGTTTCAAAAAGAAATTTCTAGTGAAGTCTAGAGCACCCTGAAGCTTCTTGGTTTTCTTTTCCAGGAAAATGAGGGCTGTTGACCCACTCAATTCACTTTCACAAAGGGGAGGGAGATTTGGTTTTATTTTCCTTATACCTTCAATCTTCCCATCCTCAAATTACTTTCTGGGAAGATGATCAACAGAGAAGGACTGTGGCACCTTGTGATTGATTATAGCTTTTCTCCCAGGTTGCTCTCCTCATCTATTTCATATGACATTTGCAAAAGCTAACATGATGTTAAATTCATCAGTTTCTAGAGGAAGAAAATGTCTAGCGATGAGAGATCAATTTGTTTCATCAAAAATAATTGTATTTCTTCTCAGGCTATCTTGGGAAATGTAATGAATACTTTAAAATACATTTCAAAATATTTCTCAGACATATTTCTTATATCACATAAGGATTACTTCATTCTGCTTAGCTATCAGCTGGCACTGTTTCTCAGCTTTTATAAGTCTGGGGTTTTTTCCAAAACCTTCCTTTAACTGACTTCACAGACATCTCTATAGCACATACACAGTCCCATTTACTGCACAAAGCCATGGAAAAGCTGACCAAAACAACTATTTGTATTTACTTGTTTCAGGTCTGTGTTGCATCCTTAACAAAAGAGTACAGTTCTGAGCTGTTCCTGAGGCACTACAGGAGAGAACTGCACTGCAAGCTGGTGGTTATTTACTGTAAACATAAGTGTAAGCTAGCAGCAAATAACTACTCTGATGCTAAAGTCCAATAAGGATCAATTGTGCTGGCTCATACACTTTTCCCCAACAGTGCCTTGCACCCCCACAGGAAAAGAGGAAGCAAGTACACACTGGTTTTACTGCAGTGTCCTGGATAAGTGTGGAAGAAAGTATGTACCAGTAAGCCCCAGCCTTGCCAAACAGCATTCCTCCATGCGCAGCTCCTGAAGAATACTTGGGGATTCAATGAGTCAGCCACAGGCAGTGTCAGCACTGGGGTCAGGCAGACCTGCTTAAGAACTGCATCTCCCTGCAAGCACACAATATCAGGACCACTGCAGAGAGGTGTGTCAGTGTTGGCAGTAAGATACCCTCCCTAGTCTTGTAGTGATCTGAGCCAGGCAGAGCAACAAAGCACTAATGTGAGCAGCAAGTGTGTGGTTGAGTGCCCTTCAATGCATAGGCAGATATCTGCTTTTCATCTGTAAAATCCTACCCCAGTTGCCATAAAACCAGTCTATACATTCTCTAAAAGGTCAACAATTGAGCTAGTCAGGGAGTATGGCCTTGTGTCTCTGTGAAAGCCACATTAAAGTACAGTGTAGGAATGGCCACTGAGCCTAGTGCAGAACCCCTTTAACTCAACAGGAAAGGTCCTTATTAATTTCATTTCCTTTATTGCTAGTACTAAGAAGCTGTTCATTAACACAGGAATCTGCTAATATTTAGTTCCTATTTAGCAGTTTACAAAACGGGCTCTGTCATGTCAAAGCACATTATTTCAGCCCACTGTATGAAAGGAATATTCACTCTTAAGGATGTGAGTTGGCAAAAACCAGTCAGGGCCATATTCAGCAGCAGGATGTACCAGTAAAAAGCTGGCTAATATCAAGGGCTTAGGAGGCAGACACATTTTACTTGCTTTCCATTCCAAAGTGCTGTCTAATTAACATTTCAGTCCACCCTGAAAGAATGAACAGAGGGCTGTACACAGCCCCCTCATTAGCCAGAGCCTCCCATGTGGGCAGGAAATATGTCGGCAGATTCAAGATAGATCAGTCCAGACAGGAAGGTATGTTAGCTGGCAGATCAAAAACTCCTTTCTTCAGTTAAAACCATGGAAAACTTATAGCCATGAGAGAATTCTGAAGAACAGATGAAGTCCAAAGACAAGACTTTCAAAAACGGATGCCTACTCCCAGCCTCTAAAATTCACCTTGTAAGTAACTTCATCTGGTTTTCCTGCCAAACCTCATTACTTTCCTTCTTCCTGCTATAATTGTTTTACTTGCCATTTTACCCATTTTTTGGGGGTCCACTCACTTGTGCCCTCTATTTCTGTACTGGTGTCGTGGAATGCTCTCCTAAGTTTTTCTCCTTTTCATTGGCAAGCATCTTTTTTTTCCACTAGGTAGTTTCCTTGTGGTTTTCCTGCAGTCAGCAAGCCTGCAGCTCTGCTCAAGATCAGGAATGCAGATGCAGATTTGTTACCAGCAGCTGCCAGCACCCACTTTTGAATGAGTGAAGGATACACAGGCAAACCCCCAGTGACTGGATTTCACAGATCCAGCCACAGCTTTCCAGATGACAAACTATCTAGCTGGTAACAGAAGATGCAGGAATAAACACAGCTCTGAGGAGCCTCTCATGGCAGTTGGGCTTCAGTGGCCTCTTGTAGAACGTACAGACAGCAGCTGTAATCAAGCAGACCACCTGTAGCCATTCTGCTGGGCATCAGAGCACCAGTATTCAAAGGACAACAAAAGCAGGACAGATAAGTATATTAAAATAAAACTTCAAAAAAAACCAAAAACCTGCCCAGCTAAAAGACAGACAATCGTGTGTTTGTGCGGCCAGGCAGCTCACAAAAAACACTGTATCATTCACGCTGCAGTCCTAGCCCAACACCCTAAGCTTACAGCACCTCAGCACAAAAAACCATGAGGCTGGCAGGTCCTTGCCATCCACAAAGACAGGGCAGTCAGCCACCACTGATGCTGAGCATCTGAACAGCCACAATCACCCATGCTGTAGCTGCTGCTGGACAAGCATGGGCCAGCACAAAATAGAGTGAACACTGTAAAAGATAGCGATTATAGTCTTTAGCCATGTTACTGCAGTAGCTCACACCCATGCAACAGCTGGCTGACCTCAACAAGTCATGAAGTGCAGTTACCCGATGTTAGCCAAGATGATCAGTGATGGTAAAACACAGAACATTATCCTGATGTCCTCCTTCAGGATGCCATTTTGCCCAAGATTTTAGAAACTGGCCACAAACCTCTGTCACACTCTCAGTCTGTGACACCACAGTGCAGAATCAGCTCCAGGCTGAACATCCTCCATACACCTTTGTGTCTCACTCACTTCTAATAGAAAGTGGTTGAAAGGAACATGCTGCTGTTCTGTTCCCAGTAGGTACAAGCTCAGTATTTGTTTTTCTTTGTACAAGGAAAAAAAAATTAAAAACGAACATACCCTTTACTCTGTTCTTTTCCTGGATCTATGCCCAGAAATCAGAAATGGAAATACACACAAGTTCCAATGATTTACAGGAAAAATATAAACCCACATTTTCCCTCTGCACAGCTTCCTGTGTCTCCACCACATTCAGCTATCAAAACTTTCAGGTGCAGGCTGTGGTAAATCGGTTCTCCAGGACTGCTTCCCTATGTTAACAGAAAGCAGAGTACAACACAGCAAGGAGCACGCCCCTGGAGTGACTCCAAAGCTGGAGACATCATGGGAAAGATTCTCCCTGAATTCAGAGAGATTAGGCAAGGCTCTAGAAGATGTATATGGAAATAAATGTCAATAGAAAATAAATAAATAAATAAATCTAGTATCAGTAATACTAAAAGAAAACAAACCCTCACAAAGGCATTATGCAGCCCATTGAATAGTGTTAGCTTAATCGGAGACTTGAGGACAAGGTGCAGGGCAACCTGCAGGTCACGATATGCTCAACATACAGTGAAAGTCACAAAATGGGCAGGGGGGCCCAAAGCTGTTGGATGATATTCAAGGATCACCTACTACAAGCTCAGGAGTGTTGCATCCCAACTAGAAGGAAGTGCAGCAGGAGGGCCAGGAGACCTTGCATGGATAAGGAGCTGCTGAGAAAAATTTGAATGACAAAGGAGGCTTATAAAAGGTGGAAGCAAGGACAGGCAGCCTGGGATGAATACAGGGATATTGTCCAGGAAGCTAGGGACCAGGTTAGGAAAGTTAAGGCCCAGGTAGAATTAAACATAGCTAGGGATGTTGAGGATAACAGGAAGGGATTCTGTGG
>NDXB01001725.1:0-10703 GCA_002631895.1 Agapornis roseicollis | reverse complement strand
AGTTTTGGATGGAAAAAAAAAAAAAAAGGAAAGAGAACCATTTAAAAGTCCAAAAAGTTTGGGGTTTTGTTGGGTTTTTTTTTTTCTTTTCCTTTACAAGCCACTTATGAGACCATGTTTAGAGCACTGTGTTTAGTCCTCAGCATTTGCCCAAATGACATTCACATTCTGGAGCCAATGGAGTGAGGAACAGTTGATTTTGGGGTGTTATTTTTGGAGGGGCTTGGTTTTGTTTTGCTTTGGTTTTGTTCAGGGTTTTTCTGAAAGAAACCCCTCAATAAAGCTGTTTCTGCCTCTAAGGCCGCATACACTGGTTTGAGGTGAGGACTGT
Organism: Agapornis roseicollis; assembly: GCA_002631895.1. NCBI lineage: Eukaryota > Metazoa > Chordata > Aves > Psittaciformes > Psittacidae > Agapornis > Agapornis roseicollis. Next base: position 10,372 of record NDXB01001725.1, on the reverse strand, counting down.
TATCATCCCTCACCAGAGACAATTTGCAGTGCTCCATTTGTTGTAACGGAGCATGTCATTTGAAGCTAAGGATTTGTCCCTTCATTTTTAAATAACATACAAAATGATTCAGTGCCTCCAGGCTTTTCAGAATTCCGGAAGATGACACCAGCTTCTGTGTACAGCAGGGCTTTTACTCTTCAGAGACAAGTTGCATGTAAGACACCTTCCAAGACCTTTCAATTATAAGGCTATCTTGGAAACCCTGTTCCAAGATTGGGGGGAAAAATGCAATTCCTTTGTCTCAACCAACCTAATTGTTATACATCACCCTCACAGACCAGAATCCTCCATGGTGCAGCATCATTAATAGTCTTTTCATGCAACAGCAACACAAATGGGTTCACTAATTCCAAATCATGTATGATGATTACATGTCACAAAATACCGTTATTCCTGCTAGAGAACAAGTACGACTCTAACTTCCTTTTGCTACTTTCACTCTACAATAGTGAGATCTTCACACACCTCTCATATTCACACTGTCAGCAGAATCCTATCAGCTTCGAAGAGAGCAGTATGGCATTAATGTGTAGTAATTTTCAACTGAGTTTTTTACAGCATTGCAGAAACAACCCCAGAATGAGTCTAAGAGAATGTGACGACAGCTCCACAATTTCTTTTCCTTTATGTGTAAGTAAATTCTCTCTGCTGATCTCAAGGCAGAAAAATAAAACCACCAAAAATACACACCTGCTTTATCAGCCAGCTTCTTTTCAAAGCATTGCAGTAGACAGATGACTATTCTCAAATAACTGCAAATCAAACTGAGATTGAATAGCAGATGAAAAAGTATATGTATATTCTAACTTCTCCTAAGCACACAGCAAATGCATATATTATCAGTCTTGCAATTACAAGACAATAAATTTCAGTCACTTTTCTTAGAGAACACAATTAAAACTTTCTGCAAGCTTTTAATAAATATGTGAGGGGGAAAAAAAAAAAAAAAAAACACCCCACAACCCAAAATGGACACATACAGGTTTATCCATCCTGCAAAATGTTTTATTTAGAAGAGTTAAGCATGGGCTTCACAGACATAGGCTTATAAAAACTACAGAAGTCAACAAAAAGTCACAAGGACAAAAACTAAACCCTTGGGCCTGACTTAGCATTTGCAACTAATAGCATGAATTCTGGAACAACTCACTTGAAGTTAATGGCATTAGTATAAAACTTACTGTCAAAGAGAGGAGAACTAGTTCCACCACGGGGTGACATCTGTGCTGCACAAACACCTTCCTGTCACTCTGCTCTCACAGGGCGGGCTCCAGGTGCAGAGCTTGCAGAGCGGCAGCACATGCTTTACATGTGCTTTTCACAAGGGCTGCCATGACTGGGCCCAGCAGTGCAGTGCCTGGATGAGAAAAGGACTTGTGCTTCCACACTGCACAAACCTTTGTCTCCATCTTGACAATCTCATCAGCTGGGAGAGCAGACGCTTTTTAGGACAGGAGGTCCAGTGTAGAGGCAGCCACAGCTGAGACTCACCATGATGCCTGGCAAGTCCTTGATCACCTTTCATTTCTACAGCAGTGTTGTGGAACAAAAAGGCAGAAGAAAGACTGCACGTGTTTGTTTCGCTCTGTCTAAAAGATGCTCTCTAAACCAAAAAAGGCTGGGTTACAGAACACCTCCCCTTCCAAGTAAGTATCACACAGGCTTCAGACCAAAAGCAGGATCAGACCACGTAAGCACTTCAGTCTACAGCCAAGAATGAAAAGTGGTAGCAGCCACCCTTGCACAAACAAACCACTTAGCATCTCACAGCAGTCAAGAGACTAAGAAAATTCTACATCCCTTCCAGCCCCTTTCTCCTTGGTCCTATTCAAACTGCAAATACTCAGACTCCTGAACAAGTATGGTAGACCAGACTGCCTTGGGATTGGGTAACTGCAGGTGGTAAAACATCAGATAAAGCTGATGGTTGTAAGTGGTCCTACTCTAGGTCATAAGCACCACAAATGCCATGAAGTGGATGTGATATCCTTTCCAGCTCTCGTAATATGTTCCATAAGAAGATATGATGGATGATGGAGCTAGGTTCTTTTCAGTGATGTCCAGTGATAGGACAAGGGGCAATCGGTGTAAACTGGAGCATAGGAGGTTCCATGTGAACATCAGGAAAAACTTCTTTACTGTGAGAGTGCCAGAGCACTGGAACAGGCTGCCCAGGGGGTTGTGGAGTCTCCTACATTGGAGATATTCAAGGCCCGCCTGGACAAGTTCCTGTGTGATGTACGCCAGGCTACCCTGCTCTTGCAGGGGGATTGGACTGGATGAGCTTTCGAGGTCCCCTCCAACCCTTAGGGTTCGTGATTCTGTGATACAGGATAACTGTACTGCATCTAAGTGTCTTGCTGTAGTTTCTTGAGTCAGGAATAATTTTCAGTGCTCTAAATTAAGGTATATATTGGAAATTGGAGCCTCATATCCCTTCAGTTCCTACTATGCTATATCACTCCTGTGCTCATATTTTTTTATTTTTTTTTATGTTTTTACACAATGGCTCAATTTAAAAGAGAGTGCCAAATATTTAGTTACACTTCCATCCCTTCTTCCAGTACACACTGAATGTACCAACTGAATGATAAGTGACTGGAGCAACAAAAAAAATGGTTTAACTGGTAACACTTGACTCTGCTTTGCATTCTTCCCTAGCAACACTTATGTAAGGAATTTTAAAGGTTTTTCTGAGACACATCTTGATAAATCTCCAACTACAGATTAGAGGTATGTAAACCTCTTATTTTCAAGATCTGTATGCTACGGTAAGTATTTAGAGCCACAGGCAAGTCCTGTACAACCATGGAGCCTACAATACACATGACCACAGAACTAGCTTTCTGTACACTGCTCCAGTCTATGCGTGGAGTCACTACTTCTGGAAGATTAGACCACAATTTTCCTGTTGAGCCCCTTTCAGCTCCTGATCCAGAGCCCCTCGCTGATCCTACAGGGCTAAAATAACATGTTAAGAAAAGGACTAAGACCATATCTACTTCATGTAGTACCCTCTCAACTTCTACCTGCTGATGGGAGATGAACGAGTTACTTATCACTACAATGTGACAGCTGCATTATTCTAGTAGCAATGAAATATTTAGTCACCCTGCTGTTTGTTCAGTGCCTTAGTAACTGCATTTGATCTATCTTTAGAAACAATCCAAACCCACCTCTGAGCCTTAAGAGCTCATCATCTTCTACATTAGACATACTTGAGAGCAACAGGAGCCAATGTTCCTGGTTCTATTAGCCATAGACCTCAACACAGTTGATCACACACTGATCACTTCAACCTCACAGCCTCTAGGGAGGGGGGACACTGGAGTATTTTCACACAGAGACCGTGATACACCTCCCTGCGGGGCCTCAGAGCTGGAGCAAGGGACACCAAGTTGGCTGAGAGTGCAAAAGGCTGATAGAGCAATCCACCAAAGCCAGTCACATGAGTCCCTCGACACACCTTATCCAGCTGTGCCAGGAGCACACACTCATACCACTCATGGGCCACAGAGCCCTTGACAACTGAATTTGAACTTCTGAAATAAATAAAACCCAAACAAGCATCACAGTTGAGCCACCTCTGCTCTGAATAGCAGAGATGATGCATTCCTGGGTTTGCACCTTGTTCAGCACAGAAGTTTCTCAATCCACCAGAAACTTTTCAAGCAGCCTGAAAATCCTGAAGCTTAACAGGGTCAGCTTCTGAGCAACAGAATAACATTTATGCTAGCTGTCCTTTCAAAGGCTTAGCTGGAGAAGAAACCTACATTACAGCTACTGTACAACCCAGCCTCAACAGACTTACCTACCAGGGAAACTTTACCCTGGCAGCCCATTTACAACAGCACTGTGGGATCCCAAATCTGCTGAGAGGCAAAGCCAAACAAAAAATCCAAATATTTACAAGTTAAGCAAATATAAACAGATTGAAACCAACAGAAATCCCTTGAAGACGAAAAGTCAGCCTCAAAACCCACTTGATGAGTGTATTCCAAGCAACACACTGGAATCTTGTTCCATGCAGCTTTTCCATCACCATTTTCAGAAGAGTCAATATTGCTGATATTCTTGGTAATTACTTCTTAGCTAATGTTTTTAATTAACACACAGAATGATGCAGAAGATTGAACACAAATCCTCTCAATGAAACTAAATGCATCCTAGGATCACATATGATAGAAGACGGAACTGTTCCACATAAATGTTTTCAGAATCACAGCACAATTTTCTTGTGTAGCTATGTGACCGACAACTCTATTTATCAGAGTCTTCCTGCTCAATTAATTACTCAGGTCCCAATTAGCCTATTAACAATCAAATATTTAAAAGCTAAACAGATCTAAACTCAATGAAATGTAATGTAGATGTGGCCTGTGGAAAGAGCTTGGTTCAACAGCTATACCAAACAGAGCTGCTCAGAGAGTCAGTGCAGACTACGCCTGAGCAATACCGCACTTCTGCAAATGCAGTAACTCCAGTCAAATACAGTTAGTCCAGTCACTTGTCAGGTCTCTCAGCTGTTCCAAACAAGAGAAAGGGCATTCTTGCAAGCACTATCCTGTCGTTGTCCATCCCTCCATGTGTCCCCCCCACCCCGAGCTTTTGAACAAAGAAATACCAAGTGGAAATCATGCTTTATGCAATCTTCATCAACACAGCTGAGCTGGCAAAGGCACATAAATCTATTCCTTACTTATAAGGGCATTAGAGCGAGACTTTAGGAAATAAGTAAATATAAGAAATGAGAACTAAGTTGCTTGGAAAGACAATACAACAAAGGAATCAAGCTAACAGATGAAAGTACACCTTCTGCTTTTCTGCATTTACCAAATTGGACCTGTGTGATTAAAAATAAACTTTTATCCTAACATTTATAAGAAAATATTTAAGAAGAGGAACTGACAAAACATATATTGCATCTCCATCTTTTGGGCCCTGGGAAGCCCTAATCCAGTCAGAAAAGCAATGCAGATGCCCACACAGAACTCTTCATTCAGCCTTGCTCAACTACTGTTGACAGTGTGTACGGTGTACTGTCTGCAGGCCGTAAACGGGGTTAGCACCGCACTGCAAACATGCACTTAAGCTCTCCCTTCCAAGGCTGTACGACTTAGTCACACAGAAGATAACAGCAGCAGGAGTGGCGTAGGATGCGCGGCGCAGCTGGAAGCACTCGATGAAGGTCCCCCGGCAGACAGCGGGGTGTCCGGGCAGGGGACGGCGGGCCGGGCGGTGGCCCCGAGCCCCTGTGCAGAGGCCTGGCACTGAGTAGGGAGCAGGAGCCCGGTGTGCGCAAGCCCTGGACCACATTCTCCGGGATCTGCCACAGGGAGACGGGGCCCGGCCCGGCCTTGCCTTGGCCGCGGCAGAGACAGCCCAGAGGTGGAAGGAAGGGATGTGGAAGAGGGACCGGCTGCAGCCTGGCTCCTCACCTGCGTCCCGGCAGAGAGCGACGCTTCCCAGCACCGCGCACCTTCGCGGCCCTCGTGTCCCCCGGCCCGCTCGCTCCCGTGGGGCAGCGGTTTCAAGCGGCCGCCGCAGGCCCCTCCACCCGGCCCCGGAGCCCCACCTGCCCCTTACCTAGCGCCGCTGGGCAGCGGCAGCAGCGGCAACGCTAGTGGGAGCCGCCCCGGTCCGGGCCGAGGCACGGGAAGCGGCCGCTGCTTTGTGGCCGCCGCTCGCCTCGGGCCGCCCCTCCCGTCACCCCGGAGCCGCCTCCCTCCTGGGGCCGGCGCCTGCGCCCTGCGCCCGGCCCTCCCCCTGCAGCCGCACGGCGGGGCTGGAGGCGCGGTCACTGCCGGGCCGCGCAGCAGCGGGGTAGCGGGAGCTCTGCCGGGAAGTCCCGGCAGCGGCCCGGGGACATCGGAGGCCGCAGAGCCAGCGTGGGCCCAAAAGCGCTCCTGGAGCCCGGCCGCGGCCGCGCCTCTGATCAACCGGGCTGAAAACCGCGTGAGGCGCTGAGCGAGGTTGCCGCCTCCCCACGAACGGCCTAGCTGTGCCCGCGGGGCTCCGGCCGTACCCGTGGGGAAGAGCAGTTCTCGTCGCACACCGTTGTGCTGTGTGCAGGACGCGGCCGATGCATTCCGCACTGACAGCTGACACTGGAGAAACTAATCTGCAGCGTTCGTGCTGTGGGGATGTGCTGGTTCCACAGCTCTTTCCAGGATCCTAGCACTCATTGCATCACAACTTCATTAGATTGATTTCAGTGCAGGTTATTTCTGTAACTAAAATAAAGGAGAGCAAGATTCTCCTTCCAGTCTGGCAGCTGCTTTCTCCATAAATAGAGTACCCGTTCGGAATGCTCGCAACCACGCTGAAGGCAGCAAAGCATGATTAAGAACATATTCAAAGGCACACAGGGGTGGAAAAATCTACTTACAGGGCATATACCAAGTTCAAAATTCAGACCATTAAAATGAAAGGTGGATGCCTACCTGGCTTTGAGGAAGCAGGGCAAAGCAATGCTGTCTTATTTACAAGGTGGTGACATTTACATCAATCCATGGCTTCTGTGAAAGAGGCCATTAATCTTCATGCATAAGAGACCTGATTGGCTCATGGATGCAACCGCTTAATGCATCTGAGCACTTTCTGTTGCTGCAGCTTTCGTTTAACCTCTAGGTGCCTTCTAACAGAGATGTGAAACTTCCGCAGTGAGCTGGAGGCGTGCCTGGTGTGAAACCAGTGGCGAGTTCTGCAAGCTGGCTCAAGGGCCACTGAAACCTTTCCTGTCAGAGATCTCAACATTTAAAAGCATTTATCGTGAGGGATACCCTGACTTGCTTTCCAGTCCTGGTACCTCTGGAAACTGCTAGTGTTTATTCAGGTAGCCTAGCAGATTGCACTGAAGTCCTGTTTTGAAGTGCCTGACTTGGCATAGCTGTCAGAGCACATGGCTACCCTTACAGAGAGGGAGGAGGCACCACTGCCCCCCCAAAGCATGGGGAGCAGTTAAACAAAATACTGCCAGCCACAGAGGAAAAGGAGCAAACAAGAGGCAGTTTATGAGAGGCAGGTTAGAACACAGCCAGCCCTGCTGAACTGGAGCAGAACTGGTCTCTAAGTGCTGGAGAAAACTTACTGGAAAAAAATCACTTTGCTGCACACAGCCTTTTGCATACCTGAGGTGCTGGGTGAAGTGTCATAGTTTGTGTTTATTTATCCCTGGTTGAGACCCTCCCTCAATCCAGCTGTGAGCATGGGCTAGGCATGATTTTCTATACACACAGTAAGCCTGTAGGAAAGGAGGTTTTTCCCAGCCCTGAATAGCTGGGCTATATTTGTCATCATATGGGTGTGAGGCAGAGATCCATGTGTAGGCAGATAGCTTTAAGCATTGGTGGGATGCCCCAGAGGACTCAACTAGTCCAGACAAGAAATGGCACTTGTCCTTCCCCAAGCTGCTGCATTGCTGTATTACACACCCTGGTGAGGTGAGGGTGACTTTTCCATGTGATTTGATTTAGACTTGGCCTGGGCAGTATGTCCTTTAGCTCTAAAAATCAGAACTCCTGATTGTTATTTCCCTTACAAGTACAAGGGAAAACAGCATTACTGGGATCTCCAGTGTCTTGAGTAGTTGCTGAGGGGATGGGAAACAGATTTGCTTATCTGTTGTCACACCTTGGCAACTGCAGCGGGGAGGAGCAGCAATCATTAATTCCTTCTGCTAGTTTCTCTCATGGTACCTGAGATTCCTACATCAAGAGACTTTCCTCTTCTACTGGCTCCTACCCTTGAAGCCTGCTCCATCGCTATGAACTCTGCAGGAGGGAGAAGAGAAACTGCAGCACTTTACATGAAAGGCAGATGAGTCGCTGGCATCTGTCTCTTGTGTGCTGAACATGCTGCTGCTGCACCACGGGAAGACCTGTGCAACCTCTCAGCCATGGAGGTGCACCTGCCGCAGCCCTCCAGAGCCTGGCCACTTCACTGATGACTTCAGAGTGATCTATTCTCACCTTAAAACACAACGTGTGTTTCAGCCTGTAGCACATGACAGTGATTACTGAAGTGCATTCAAAATCTTACCCCTTGCTAGTATGTGCATATTGCATTTCAGGCTCCAAGTCAAATTTCCTGTTCTGATTCACAAAACAACATTGGCACTCAGCCGTGTTTTATAACGGAGGAAGGAGATGAGAATCAAATTGCCTTAAGGAGACACAGCAAAAACTGCCTAAAACAGACCTCACTGTTTTATTTAATTTTCCTAATGATTTTTTCATGCAGAGAGCAGACACATATATACCTACACACCTGGAAAGAAAAAAGGCCTACTAAACAAACCAACAAGTGAACAAATCCCATAGAACTGAGCCAACTATTTTTTTCTGCAAGCTGTAGCAAGGCTGCTATTGGGATCCCAAGTTGTTCTGGGCTCTGACATGACCTGTTGTGTATGGTGAGGCAGAATATCGCTAATTACTGGCCTCCAGCTGGACACTGAGCCATTGACCACAACTCTTTACGTGTGGCCATCCAACCAGTTCTTTATCCACCGAGTGCCCACCTATCAAATTGACGTCTCTCCAATTCAGAGACAAGGATGTCGTGTGGGACAGTGTCGAATGCTTTGCACAAGTCCAGGTAGATGACATCAACTGCTCTACACCTGTCCATCAGTTCCACAGCCCCATCGTAGAAGGCCACCAAATTGGTCAGGCAGGATTTCCCCTTAGTGAAGCCATGCTGGCTGCCACCAAGCACCTCGTTGTTTTTCATGTGCCTTAGCATGCCTGCCAGGAGAATCTGCTCCAAGATGTTCCCAGGCACAGAGCTGAGACTGACTGCTCTGTAATTCCCTGGGTCATCCATTTTCCCTTTCTTGAAAATGGGGGTTCTATTTCCCTTTTTCCAGTCTTTGGGAACTTCCCCTGACTGCCATGATTTTTCACATATGATGGACAGTGGCTTAGCAACTTCACTCACCAGCTCCTTCAGGAACTGGATTTCATCAGGTCCCATGGACTTGTGCACTTTGAGGTTCTTAAGATGGTCTCGAACCAGATCCTCTCCTACAGTGGGCCCAAGGTCTTCATTCTCACAGTCCCTGCGTCTGCCTTCCAAGACTTGGGTGGTGCAGTCAGAGCCTTTGCCATGGAAGACCAAGGCAAAGAAGTCATTCAGAACCTCAGTCTTCTGAGCTGACCACTAATTTGCTGGGTCCCAAAACTGGTAAGATGAGATGCTGACATCCTGCAAATGAAAGTTGTTAATCTTGTTGCTGTCTGGCACAGCTGCAATTGTCACACAGACAGAGACACTTTTTGAACAAATGGAGCAGCCGAAGTTATGTGACCTAATCCCTGTGGGTGGGTTTTGAGAAGGCTGAAAGTTAAACCCTTTGACTTGTGGCTGATGTCTGCCTCTTGCCACTGCCATGGCCATAGACACTGGTGTCAGGCAAAGAAATAGTCTCAAAACGGGAACTTAAGCCTTACCTGTCAGTTCTCCCTTCTGAGGCAATACAGTATCTCTCCAGCACTGCACCTTGCTCTGCATTCTCATTAACATATTTTGATAAAGGTCTTACTGAGTAAAAGCATGACTTGGTATTCAGATGAGCCTAAGCATATTCACCCATGGCATGTTTCTTTCCTACCTACCTGCATTCATTGGCGAGTGTGACATTATATCGGAGAATGTTTCTTGAAAGAGATGCTGTCTTGTAGATTAACCTGATTTTCAAGAGATTTTGGTTCCCTTCCCAGCTCTGCCTGCATGAATTGGAACAAGTAACTCTTTTACTGGTTATCCCATTTACTGCAGGGCATTAGCATGCTTTTATTCAAGTATACAGCACTCTTGTATTTATTGAACTAAAAGCTACACAAATGTGATAAATAGAATCATAGAATCATAGAATAGTTCGGGTTGGAAAGCCCCTTAAGATCATCCAGTTCCAACCCCCCTGCCATAAGCAGGGACACCTCACACTAAACCACGGCACCCAATGCTTCATCCAATCTGGTCTTGAACACTGCCAGGGATGGAGCACTCACAACCTCCCTGGCCAACCCATTCCAGTGCCTCAGCACCCTCACAGCAAAGAATTTCTTCCTTATACCCAATCTAAACCTCTCCTGTTTAAGTTTGAACCCATTACCCCTTGTTCTGTCACTGCAGTCCCTAATGCAGAGCCCCTCCCCAGCATCCCTATAGGCCCCCTTCAGATACTGGAAGGCTGCTATGAGGTTTCCATGCAGCCTTCTCTTCCCCAGGCTGAACTCTCTCTCAGCCTGTCAACTCTCAGCCTCAACTTTCCCAGCCTGTCTTTGTATGGGAGATGCTCCAGTCCCTGATCATCCTCATGGCCTCC
>NDXB01001724.1:120654-130904 GCA_002631895.1 Agapornis roseicollis | reverse complement strand
GGGGGGGTGTTATTTATTTTCCTTTTCTTCCACTGTATTTTTTCATTTTCTTTCCTGTTTCACCTATTCTGTGCCTACTGAGAATGGAGGAGGAAAACCTGGTTTTATGCAGTTTCTTGTACAGTCGAAAGATGTAAAGTAAAATTAAGTATTACATATGTAGTAAAGTCTTTCTTTCCCTGAATTTTTTTATTGGAACAGAGAATCTTATCCTTTCAGCTAAATCTGGTTTATAAGAAAAACGTTTAACTTGCCTGTCTGGTATTAAATATGGGTGCTTGTTGTGTACTTTTGCCACACTTCAGGAATATTTAGATGTTAACTATAGGGCCCCTCACAGTGTACTGATAAGTCCTTTAAAGCACACTTGCTCATTTTTGCCATACAAGTCTTTAGTAGATTTGAATTGACATAATTGAAGCTTGTTATGGAAAAAAACAGATTTGCAATTCCCGTTTTTCGTTGGAGGTGAGCTAAAGGTAGCTTCATATAGCCCTGCTAATGTATACTGTCTTCAGAGAGCTGTGGCTCTTTTCTGCTACTAGCCTGCTGTCTGAGACTATTGAGAAGGTATAGTTAGTGCTAATTATAACTAATGAATAGCTTTGATATGAAAAAATCTGAAGCATTTTTTGAGAGATACTGGCAGCGCACGGACCTGCATGATGCTGATTTTTAATTGCCTGGGACTTCAAATCTTAATTATAATCATGGAGCTGCTTCACTTTTGTAAACTAAACATGTTCACATCAGTTTCTTTTGCTGTATCTGAGGCTCAAGACTGCAAGTTGCAGTTAGCATGGGATATGGCTTTTCTCTATTTTTCGGGCTGCCATCAGTATTTTCGGGGCAAAGGGATAGTATTCATGTGTTTCACTTCAGCCCTTGGGTAACATCTTAAATCCTTTTTTCCAAAATGACAAGTGGTCCAAGATAGACCTACCTTCAAACTATGGTGATATAGTACTTCTTGAGACAAATATCTAGGTAAAGCTCATCTGCCAGGACTTGCTGTGTACCTACCTTCAAACTATGGTGATATAGTACTTCTTGAGACAAATATCTAGGTAAAGCTCATCTGCCAGGACTTGCTGTGTACCTACCTTCAAACTATGGTGATATAGTACTTCTTGAGACAAATATCTAGGTAAAGCTCATCTGCCAGGACTTGCTGTGTACCTACCTTCAAACTATGGTGATATAGTACTTCTTGAGACAAATATCTAGGTAAAGCTCATCTGCCAGGACTTGCTGTGTACTTACCTTCAAACTATGGTGATATAGTACTTCTTGAGACAAATATCTAGGTAAAGCTCATCTGCAAGGACTTGCTGTGTACCTAATCCTACCTGGCAGGTGTCAGAACTATAGAAGCCACCACTGCTGGCAGAGTACATACACCTGCATTTATTTCCGTATGCATCTTTTTTTCTCTCCTGGCAATACCAAGTGTAATAATTTTCTTAATAATCTTTTTTCTTCCTTGCTCTATTTACTCACTTAAGGAAATCAATCAAACTATTTCTATAAAACATTGCACGATTTAGAAAGCAAATTATGTGGAACAGCTCTTAGTTTAGAGAGCATAAAACATGCCAATTGTTAACATTTCTTCTTCCATTTCCGTAAATATATTGTACTGTATCGACATGTCAATACCTAGAACTGTTTACTGCTAAATATTTTAAATGAGCATACTGGAGATGAAGGCCAAGAATATTTTGTATGTATTATATTCTTTCCCTGAAGAACATAGTGATTGTTTTTAAAACGTGCATTGTGTGAACGATCTAGCTTCTAACTGAAATTTATGAGGTAAATCCTACAGGCTGTGACCGAAAAAAGAAAATTAGAAAATAGAGAAAATTATGCACATAGATGAACTACAGAAAGCCAGGGGCAGGTTTGTGAGTCTTGTCTTTCGTGTAGCTGGACTGCTTCTGCGACCTGAATTACCTGAAGTACTTAAACATTCAAGTGCAATTTGAGACTCAGACATAACAAAACAAAGCAATTTTTCTCTCTCAGATTAGCATCTGCAGAAAAAATTGGAGCTGTCTATTACATAGGTATTATAGACAAAAAATTGCTCTAATCCCAAATTAACATATATTAAATAGAGCTTTATTCACTGGGCATGAATAGGTTTGCCTATCTAAGCCAGCTATCTCAAATCACAGCTGCATACAAACCCTGTTATCAAAGACTGTGCTGAAGAGGACTTCAAGAAGACTTGTTTAGGCCAGGGCTCCCTAGCCTTTGTGAAGAAAGCATCCCCTGTCAGTTCTTTCTACTCTTTTTTTTTTGCCCTGCTGCTGGGCATCTCATCTGACTGCTACTGCCACTGAAAAAGAATAATGCTAACACAGTTATGGAGCCCACACTGAGCCTTCTTAAGTCTGATAGGTTGTTTTCTGTGTTATACCACACTTTGCTGTGGCTGTGCCTCACCAGCTCAGAATAGGTAATCAGGTCTGTCTTTTGACTATGTGTTGTACTCTGTCACTGTATTTATCCTATGTCAACATGCGTATAGTCATGATCCTACTATTATTTTTGGGGGGGATTAATGATTTCAAGCATAATATTAAGATAAACCATAATTAGTAAGTGCACTTTTTGACAACTGTTTTTAAGTTAAAACTGGTTTTCCCTAGTCTTGACTTCAGCTTCCCTGAAGAGGGTTTCCATGAGAAATTTGCATTTCCTCCATTGAAGCACTGCTGCTACTGACTTACTAAATTTCTTCTTTTAAGCAAAGTAGAAAACTTCTCTTCATTCTGTGATGTTACGTATCTTGTCTTCAGATGTCCTTAAACACTGAGGTGTGCATTAGGGAAGAGTTACGAATATGAAGTCTTATGGCTTTCCTTTAAGGTAGAAAACAAGTTACATGATATGGCTTTATTTCTGAAGTATCTCTGTGGAAAAGCTGCTTTAATTTGTTCAGGGGTTTTCTCAAAGTTGTATCATACCAGCAAGCTACCTGGCATCAACTTAACCTGACCATCTGCTATCCTCATAGGTAGATTGATAAAGCTCCTGGAAGAGCTCAGAATTCCCTTTGAGAAACATTTTTTGCTTTCAGTATAACAGGTTTAGACCACAGCTGGTTATTGTTAAAGAGAGGCTGGCGGGCTTGTGCAGGCAATTCTTTTAGATTGCAATTTTACTCTCTTTTAGCCGGTTATACTATCTGATCATTACCACTGTTGCAGTCTGTTGATAAAGGTACCACTACAGTTTCTAACTTTCAAATAAGGAAAGCCTCAGGGATATAGAGGAACAAATCGTCATTACTGATTTGCTTTCCTGTGATGCTAATGTAATCTGTATGCTACTGTGTCATGTAAGGGGAAAAAGCTACAGTGAAAATGAAGTAGTCATATTGAAGGCTGACATTTTATCAAGACCAGGTTGGAAAATTCCAAAACATCTCTGATTTAAGCACTAACCTTCAAAACTAAGTTGCCTTTGACTGGGGCAATAGAGTGATTACATTTTGGGGTCATATACTCTGACATGTTTGATCTTGTATCAGATGTTAGGTTTTGTCTTGAAAAGCTGTTCTGTCCATCCCCAGAGCAAGTTCTTGTTCATAGTATTGATACCTACAAAAAAAAAAAAAAAAGTAAATAAATGTAATTNGCATATGCATATAAAAATGTGGAGGTTTAACAAAACAGTGCCATACAAAACAAGAATAGTATCAGTTATTCATTATCAAGACAGTACTAACAAGAATATTGGATATTTTTATGTTGTAAAATACAAAAAAAAAAAAAAAAGTAAATAAATGTAATTCAATGTTTATCACAACCAGAAGTTCTTGAGTAGGTTTCTTCACCAATGAGATGTTACAAGAACAGGGATGGGGGAAGCTTGAAAGAAACTAGATACCCTTCATCCTCAGTAAATAAGTGAAAATTTAAAAGACTAAAATGAGTTTTCTTGTTTCATTATGTTCCGGTATCTGTCATCAATTAAATCTGTAGATTTAAGTGTTTCAATGATACATATTTTAATCACTTGGTGAACTTAAACTACCAATCTCCAAGGCTTGCTGTGAAAGCACAAAGACATGTAACCAAGTAATATTTAAGAAGTTCTGAACGTTATTTATCCCTGTATGATCCTCTCCTTTTTCTCAAGCATCTTATGGTGAATGAGGTGTGATGCTGATGTTCACACTTCACAGTGCAATGGCAAATGAAAGAGAATGAATGAATGACAAGAAAAACTGAAAGCCACTGTTTTCAGTGCTCTTAACCTCAGAGAACCCAACTGCAGGAAGCTGCATGGTTTTCTGCTAGTCACTGTGAAAATGGAAGAATATTGTCCATTCTTTCCTATTCATGGATTTAAGGTTTTAATCTGGTTTTGTTGGAAGACCGTGCATTGTTGCCAGTACCCACATTTGCCCCCTAAGTGAATGTTATATCATTAAGGTAAGCTGGGCTTTCTTTCAGAGAAGAACATGTCACATGCGAAGGGTTACTGAAACAAAACACATTTCCTTGCAGTTCAGGATAACCTTATCATGTTACCTGTGTGGGACAAATTTCTCCTTTATATGAGGAACAGATTTGCTTTTGACCTGTATACCATAAGCCATTAAACCTGAATTTACAGGTTTAATGGCTTGTGCTTTTTGAAATGTTTTTTATGCTATGTGTAGAATAGTTTGGGGTGTAAATATAGCTGTTGCTTGCTCTCTTAATGCCTTTTTTCATGGTTTTGAGCACACTTTTCTGAGTGGGAGGGTACTTGTTAGTAAGAATAAATAAATTTAACTATGTATATAATGTACTAACTTAGGGGAAAAAATAACTGGCTTGTAGGCTTGGAAAAGTACCCTGATAAAGTTGTGTGGAGGGTCTTTCTACCTGAACAGTGTTCATTTTCTCTCGTTTACTCTGTAATTAAATAAACCAAAGTTGTTTGTCTTGTTTTCAGCAGCAGACTGCATAGGAACAAGTGTTTTGGTAGTTCTCCAGAGCAGACTCATTGCCCTAACAGAAAAGGTTAGCTGTGAAATTTTCTGTTTCACCAGAAGGATTATTGTAAAACACATTTGTAAGTGATAAGGTATAGTAGAAGTCAGTAAGAAAAAGTTACTGACAGATGAGGCATTACAGATCTTATATTTAGAGTCATACATTGATTGGTGAGATAAATCTGGCTAGTTATTCATAGATTAGAGCGTATGATGTATGAGGAGAACCAGAAGGCTGGGGGGGGTGGGGTTGAGGAGGAGTTGGTTGCATTGTTGCATTACTCTGCCAGAAGAGGGTTATGAAAATTGTGGAGGCAACTCTT
Source organism: Agapornis roseicollis (assembly GCA_002631895.1). Lineage (NCBI taxonomy): Eukaryota > Metazoa > Chordata > Aves > Psittaciformes > Psittacidae > Agapornis > Agapornis roseicollis. The sequence goes on along the minus strand of NDXB01001724.1, from coordinate 125,585 downwards.
TTTGGAGATGCACAGTAAAAACATGTGGCAATGGACACAAGTTACAGCAAGGAAAATGCTCAAGACACTATGGGGGTGAAAATCACACTGAGATTAAAGTCCTGTTACATGTTGACAGAAAGATGGAGGTGTTTCCATCCTTGGAGAGCCTGAAAATGCACCGTGGCAAGGATCTGAACACCCTCATCTAACTTTGATGTTGGCACTGGTCTTTGAACAAGAGTTTAAGTGATCTCTCAAGATCCCTCCCAGGTTAAATTACTTTGAGTCTACAATTCTGCTTGTTTTAAATGCAACATATTCCCGTGTAAGCTTTTCTCTTAAACATGCTTGCAAAGCTACCAATCTCTTTAATTTATACTTTAAAACTATCTTTTGCTAGTGATAAATGGATAACATGAACAGTCCTGGGTTTGGAGGGGAGAGGAAGGAAATGAAATGATGAACTAGTATACAAAAAGGAAATTCACTTGCACTGTGCTATGAATTTCTGGAAGTACCTATATGTTCCTGGTGTAAGTGTGATGTATCATGGCGAAGGTATTGCTCTGAAAATAGATTTCCTGAACGGATGCTGCATTTGTTCAATTCTTTCAGCTTACCATTTTGATAAACAATAAAGTGTAGCTGCATAGGGAGCTGTGGAGAATGTACTACTGGAACACATAATTATTTTAACTAAAATATAATTCCTTTTGTGAACAAAGCTTTTAAAGTGTTAGTGATGGTGAAAGTACGCTTCAGATGTATCCAGCCAAGTCCTACTAAGTACTTTCTTGGTAGCAAATTGCAAGTAAAAAAACCCCAACAAATTACACTAAGTTATTTATCCTTGGATTTTAATTATGTACCGATATGATCACTTCCTTGGTATTAGGAAATCTGCTGCATTTCACAAGAGTCCATTGTCCTTATTTCTGTACTTCAGTCTTTCCCAAAGAAAATGTCCTTATTAAACTAGGCAGTGGATCTGAGAACTTTTAATTTAGTTTCAAATTAGGGCTCTAAGTTTACTGAGAGTTCTAGGAGTTTTACTGTGCTTCATCCATTTGAATATACATGCAAATAGTGCATGTCTATACTTTGCTTACATGAAAACTTTTTTTTTTTTAATATCTATCCTTACTGAAATGTGCTCCACTTTCTTTCCCAGTTCAACAAACATTTTGCATCCAAAAAGTAAGTCTCAAAGTTGCATTGCAAATGTGTAGGATGTCAACTTTTGTAGCAAGCCAAGCAGTTGCAGAGTCTCAGAATACATGAAACTTCTGTGGAAAGTCAGTAAACTGGAATGTGGTCAATAGAGGCAATGCAGAGTAGCTGAAAGTATCCTTTTATGAGTGATGGCAGCAGCTTACAAATGGGAATGTTTGAAATTCATAGAAAAATCACTGAAAAATTTATGTATACCATGAAGTCCTCAAGTTTTTCTGTAATGGTACTCTTAAGAATGCAGCACAAAGAATCTACATTGCCTTCTTACACAGTTGCTCTGTTCATAGAAATGCTGAATACCCTGTATATATATTTCTCCAAAAGGCAGCAAAAAAAGTGTTGCTGCAAATATCTTCCACGTATTTGGCTTTTGAATAATCCACTTCTAATAGTCAGCACTCAGAAAAGAGGTGATAATGGAAGTGCTGGCACACTCAGTCTCCCCAACCCTGCAGGTGTTACAATAGAGAAGCTTTAGGAACTTCAAGAACAGCGCAAGGGCAAAACCTACAGATGTTTCCTTCAGTTGTTTGTAAAGGTGGAGTTTTGCTACAGTGCTATTGTTTCAGTTGTCCCTTTTCTCTCGGGGTTTTACTCTGTTGTAGTTTATCATCCTCCGTTCTCAGAATAGCAAAATTCTCTGGTAGAGCACAGCAAAATAGGGAAGAGAGGTCTTTCCTTAAGACCTTTCCTTTCTGTCCTCCTGACAGAAAAGAGGCTTTTACGGGCAAAGAATTTTCTTATCAATATCATCATCATAGCAATCCACAGTGAGTGAAAGATTAAAATGGCAGTATTTTAGATATATTAGGGAATAAGGAAGAGAAATTATCTCCAGTTTTAAAGTGTGTGCTTGTTAGCTACACCAATGGAAAGCTTAATCTCCTTGCAAGGAAGAGCTCTCTTTCTCGATGAAAAAGTTGAATGGCTGGTCTGGTGAGTGTTGTCTTTTATTGACTTAAAATGTGATCCTTGTAGTATGTCGTACAATGAAGAAGATAGGTTAGAAAAATGTGAAATAGCCAGAAAAGATCATCCAGTTAGTCATGTTTGAGGTACTTTAACTTATAGGTGAGTAATTAAATTGCTAAAAGTACTATTTTACTGAATTGCAGAGCAAAATTCTGCAGGTCTAGCATGCTGGGCTACTAAGGACTTCAGGAAGACACAGCTGTATTGCCTCTGATGAATTCTTTTAGGCTTTGAATGGAGTCATTTTTTTAGGTCAATTTTTTGGTTACCTTTGTCCACCTTAAAAGGTTACAGAATGTTTCAGTAACTCTTTCAGAATTAAAGTGCAGTAATTCAACAGGTAAGCCTTTGGCAAATATTACATAGAATTTATATCCTACATTAAAGTCACCAAATGTATTACTGAGACGATGAAAAATTCGCTGTGTATTTACACATAGTATATGTGTGGAAGCCCAGGTTGGTTTGTTTTTTTTCTGTCTCAAAATTATCACACTCTATTGGGAAGAAAGATGGGCGATATATAAAAATAAATAATAAAATTTAAAATAGGGACATTACATTGATTTGAATCGCAATTCTATGTGTGTAAATTTTGGGTGAAGGGTTTTGAAAGTGTTAACTTATGGCAACTTGAATTCTACATGGATTTTGGTAATAATGGTGTAGCTATGCCAAACATAGAAATGATGTGCAGTTTCATTGTTCTTTGCCCCACAAGGAAATCAATTAGCTTTAACAAAAATAAATTCAACGATTCTTTATTTTTAGCATGACTTCCTAAGGAAATAAGGCTTATGTCATTGCACTGCCCATCTGTCTCTGTTCCCACTTAAGAACCTTTGGACAGTTGCAGTCAAATCTAATATAGGAGTCAAGTTTTCAAAGATGAAAAGTTTTATACAGGATTAGTGAAAGTCAGTGACTAGGCAGAAAAAAAGCCCACCTTAAAATGATATTCTCCTCTCACTGAGCGATTATGTTATGAGTTCAATAGCTGTTCCACTTAGATGTGGGTTTGTCATGCAGCAAGTGTATGTGCATTCCCAAAGGATCTGCTGTGCACTGCTGGCACTGAAGGGATTGCAAACAAGGAGAACCAGAGGTGTTTGTATGAGAGCAGGGTGGATGTCAGTGGAGTCAGAATTGAGGCATGACTGTAGTAAAAAGGGAAGAAATTTAGTGCTTTTTTTTTTTAAAAAAAAAAAGCATGAAAGGACACACAACCCCAACCTTCACAAATTCTTTGGGACTCAAACTTCACCACTTCTGCCTCTCAAAGAATTTTTTCATATTGCAGAATACATATAAGGAAAACTAATTAGACATATGGTTCTATTCTTACTGCAGTCTTGATGAAACATAGTACAAAATTCTTAGTACTGAGGTTGTCTTAGAGACAACAATTGAAAATGTAACAGTATACTGTGAATTGACAATTCAACAGCTTTACATTCAAACCAAACTACATCATGTTTGTATTTTTGCAGCATAGTCTTATATCACTTGAAGGATTTTGGTCACTACTTAAGTAAATTTGGAAAGCTATCCCATCTGCCTTAAACTTACTTTGCTTTGCAAGCATCATTTTAATAACTTTTACTTTCAACTTTATCTTAGTATCACAGCTATTGCTTTAATTGATGTAATACAGTTTATCTCACTGTTTCAGGTGAATTCTGATGAAGTTAGTTGAAAGCCTTCGAAAATGCTATATACTGAAAATTTTGATTTCTGTTCTCATCTGTGTAACCACTTTTGCTTTAGTCATGCTTTGTCTTAAAATTCTCTGTCAAATCATTTGCTCTTGTATTTTAAGTGTAAGAAACATCATGCTTCCCAAGCTGCTTGTGCTCATTTCTTGTTACCTACACATAAAGATTTTGGCACATTTGACTTCTTAAAAATACAATGATGCCCGTCATTGTGACCCACATCTAAGACTTTCTTAAAGGATGTAGTGGGTCCTCCTAAATATTTGCCTCTGTAAATTCCTACATAATTTAAGTTGTGGTAGCAGATGTGTGTTGTCTGTAGTTAGGCTTGTGCCAAAAGTAAAAGGGTGGAAGTGAGTCGTTAGAGCTGCCCTGGGATTTCTGTTGAGTGTTTCATGAATTCTGTAATTGTCTGATTTCAGCATAGGAATAAGTATTCTTTAATTTACTGTGAGCACATATTTTAGCATTTATGCAGGCTTTTTTTTTAGTTCTTACACATTTATCATTGTTTGGTTTTGTTTGTTTTTTTTTTCACAGGTCATCTGAACAAGAATCACCAAAGTGAGTTTTCTTTTAAATTTTCCACTATAAAATCTCTAGCTTTAGGATACATAGTATAATGCATAACAAACTGATTTTTTTTTTAAAGTAGTGGTCGTGTATGGTTAAAGACACAAATAAATGTATAAATTAACAAAGATTGTGAAGTTTTGTTAAAAAAAAAAAAAAAGGTATTTGAAATTCTTAAGGCCTAATACATCCCTAATTACTATTAACTAAAAACTTGGTTTAAAAACTGTTGTAAAAGTTTACTGATGCAAAAACACCTGACAAGTTTATCTGGTAACTCTTTATATAGTGCCAGAAGGTGTTAGTTGAAATAATTTATTGTGGTTTTCTAGTATTATTTTTTTTTCTGCACTGAAAAATCTTTATGATCTGTAATCTCTGGGATTTGGGTTATTTTTTTTTTTTGGGGGGGGGGTGCTTGGGATGTATTTATATATACAGTGTTCCTCCTTGCTT
>NDXB01001724.1:102000-120599 GCA_002631895.1 Agapornis roseicollis | reverse complement strand
TTGGATTTGTAATCTCTGGGTTTTGGTTTTTTTTTTTTTTTTGGGGGGGGGGTGCTTGGGATGTATTTATATATACAGTGTTCCTCCTTGCTTTACATTGACCTCACAGGAATCATGCAAAGGCCTGGAAGCTATCAGATAAAAACCACAGTTTTGACAGTGTAGTTCCTTTGAGTGTCATTATAGTTCACTACTTCAGAGTATTTTGAAATTATTCAAAACACCAAGCGAATAAGATCTCCCAAACAGTGAAAGAATGTTTGCTGTAATAACTGAAAATTCTGCAAATGCTGCACAAAGCACTTCACTGCCAATCCCCAAGAACACATAGTATAACTAAACGTCAGAAATAATATGGCAAGAATACATTTGCTTGATGGCATCTTTCAGAATGTTTATACTTATTCCAGTCAGTTTTCCACAAGCCAAGAAATAAGTGTTTTTATTATTAAAGTTTGCTGCAGTGTTAGTTCTGTATGTTAAAAGCCTAAGCTATGATCCTCTGTAGTGTAGCATTATGTCTTCATTGACAGCTAGTAGTGGCTGCTGGAAATGGTTCAGAAAAGCTCATGTGTATAGCTAGACTGGTACCAGAGCAGAAATAAACGTTTGGATTTACAGATTTTAATGTCAGGGTTTACTTGCATATACTCCTGCTACTTTAACCCTGTGAGAGTTTGATGTTGCTCTTAGGAATAAACTGCAAGAAAAAGCTAACAGCACGTGTACTTCCAAGGACCAAATATGCTTCATTGAAGTGCTGGTTTGTCAGTAGCAGTGTAGAGTGTTCTTGCAAAATGATGATGATATGTCTTATAAATGAAATGTCTGTCTGGGGTGGGGTACAGTAGCTAGGACTCAGGATCTGCCATACACAGTGCTGTGATAATGGTAGGAAACTGCATCTGAACTATACCTGAACTATACCTGAACTTTCCCCAGACAGATTTTCACAAACTATGATGTAGTATTTATAAAGATGGACCAGTTTTATGGTATCTGTGAGTTGGGTCCGATTAAAGGAGAGGTCTAGTTGTATTAGACACCTGCATTTTATCCTTTTCATTAGAGGGTATGTAGCTAAATGAATTTCGGAAAGGTTCTGGAAGCGCCACCAGGCAGCTTGACCAGTTCTAAGATTTGAAGTATTTAATTACTGACTTTAGTTATCCTTGAATTTTAAGGTATTTGAATCACTAGAACAGGTCTGCACCTCCATTTAATTCTGCATCCTTCTACATGGTGTATATACTAATGGCAGGATTGGCAACTGAAGTGCTTTTCACCTGAGGTTCAGCTCTTTTCCTGTTATGATTTCCCACACCACTGCAACAGTGCCTTTCACTGCTAATATCCAAACATTTTACTAAGAATATTTTTGTTGCTCTAATTCTGTTTTGTGCATTCTTCCGGATATCCACTGATCAAATGGATCAATGGCTTAGATCATATTCCAATCCTGTTACCCTCCACTTAAAGAAGTGATATTAAGTCTAAGTACAAAGTTGGCTTGCTCTATGAACTGGGCAGTACATTTGTACGGCTTACTATTTAATTTTAATATCTGGATAACAGTACCTTTGTAATACTTATTCATCCTTTCTAACTAAAGGAATGTACTGGGAAATAGTCCAACGCGGAGTTCTCTGACCCGAATCTCACCTAAAGCCTTGGTTCAGTCTCCCAATGGAGTTGGTAACATTTCTGGCTCTTACCCTTTGGAAGGGGTGGATAAACAGTTCTTAGAAACATACGACATTACAAAAAGTAGCTCAATTGAAGATTCCAGTCAGTACTACTGCGATAAGGTATGTTCAACTGAGTGCATTTAAAGTTAAAACTAGTACTGAATGTAGCTTTGAACTGTAGATCAAGTGCATAACAACTAAGGTTATATTTCAGCATGAGCATATTTTATGCAGTAATAAGAATAAATCTCATCTTAGTCAAATTTATCAAAGATTGTGTATACAGTATGATAGGCAATTCTGCCAGCTGTATTGGTTTTTGTAGTGTCCAGGCTTTCATAAGCATCTGCAGAGGAAATTCTTAGTGGAATATGATTCCTTATTGATTAAATCTTAATTCCTTCAAGGAGAAAGATGAACTAACTGAAGTTACTATATATCTTGATAGCAAGCATGACTCTGCTTTATCCCAGGCATTTCTTCTTCAGGAAGGCTAAACATCATCCTTCGAATTCTTCGCTTCCTTGAAAGCAGCTGCTTGCTGCTGGTGTAATGGTAGCGGGTTGTTCCTCTCCTTTCTCCAGCCTTTTCCAGAGGGGTGCTGAACAGCTTCCTAACCTGTCTGTTCAGTGGCTGCTGCCAAATTTTAATCCTTCTAGCTTGTGGATTTCTTGCAGAAGATACCAATGCACTCATTTACAGGAGAAAAATTGAGGAAAAGGTAGTCTTTTCATAGTCCTTAGAGTAGAATTGGTTCAAATGCATTGCATATAACATTTAGTAAATACAACATGTTGAAAATTTGAATAGGAGCTATCAGTTGAAAAAGCTGACAGTAATGGTGTTGGAACTGAGTAAACAGAGCATATATTTGCTGTTATGTTGCTACTTTTACAATCTAAAAGGTTATAATCATTAGTACATTCTGTAACCTTAGCTGATACTTATTTTAAACATGAATTTGTCTTCTTGTTTGCTATGTTAAAATTTGGATGTACTATTTTCTAAATTGCTACTATTCTCTTTTAAAAATTACAAAAGCTTTAGTTTGGGGTTTTTTTTCTATATATTTCAGAATGACTTAATTGAGGGAGATTTACTTTTGGTGCGTATCATACCAGATGAAGATGGGAAGTTTGGATTTAATCTAAAGGTAAACTAGCAATCTTTTATTTTTAAAGGCTTTATAGATGTAGTATGCTTTGAATTTATGATTATTTTGTAGAATATACTGGTTTATCCAAAGCAGTGTATTCTTCAGGAATTTCTTATGGACTGGGACTTTTTAGAAGTCTAATCCTTAAATGCTAAAGCACATTTACAGAAATTAGCCTCTGCTAGTTCTCTGGGTTTTAGTTACATATGGCTATGGCACATTTACAAAGCAGACTCCCTATTTGGCTGCTTAAATATGAACTTGGAAGCCTAATCTAAAGTATCAGTGTAAAGCCAGGTATAAAGCACCTTTGGAAAACTGGACCTCTGTATTACAAAACAAGTTAAATAGTTTGCTCTATCCAGTCTATTAAAAATCTATCTATCAAAAATGACGTCGGAAAGGTGCAAATTAATTTATGAAGAAAATGGAAATTACTATTTGTAATTGGCTGTTGTAAATTTTTCTCACTGACATATTGTAAATTTTCTCACTGAAATTCCATTTAAGCAGATGGAGTAATATAAAATAGCCATAATATCAAAATTGAGGCAGAGTTTGATCTTTTCACCCGGGGCATTTATTGGTGGGGTAGTACTAGAGTATGATGTGAAGAGAATAACAGAGTGTAGTTGTCTGGAAATTTGATCCTACCTGATCCAATGCAGGTTCATTGTGACATGTAAGAACACTGTCTACCTTTTGAGTTTAAATGTTGAATTAGGTTTTCTTGAAGGGTAGGATTTGTATAAATGCTGCATTTGATCTGCTTATTGCCTATTAAAATATATGGCCAAGCAAAGACACTGGATGTAATTTAGCTGAAATTGGTGTATTTAAAGACATTGGACCCTACCCCCATGTACTGATGAAAATTCAATCTTAACAGCCTTGCCTATAATAACAGAGCATAATGTTTTTATATATATATGTATATATATATATATCTATATAAAGCCAATTGCTTGTTTTAAATGCTGTTTATGCTTAATAGTGTATTTATGGTTGGTATTTACTTGACATTCCTCTAGGGTGGTGTAGATCAAAAAATGCCATTAGTGGTATCAAGAATAACTCCAGGATCACCTGTAAGTATATTTTCAAGATTTTTAATCCTTCCCTTTATTACTCCCTCTACCACTCCAAGATCCATACATACAGGAATTTTGGGCACCCATAACCAGTATGAAACAGCAGCTGAGCTGTTCTCTTTGTAAATAGATTTGACCAGTGGTTTCTTGAACCACAGATTAAAAGATCTGGAAGTGTTAGCCAAACAGGATGCTGATAGAAAAATTGTTTGTTTCCCTCTGTCATCTCAAAAAATGCATCTTAAACTGGAAAATGTTTGATGAGGGGCAAGAGATGCTTGAAGATATGGAATAGTGTTCATTAAAGCAGCAGGTAGTCTGAGGCCCTGCAGCCTCAGAAAAGAGAACTCATTTAAAAGGATTGTAGTAAGGACCTGTAAGATTAGGAGCACTGTGATCAGGGAATTCTGGCAGAACAACTGCAGGCTATCAAATTAAGGTAGCGAAGTCAGGTTCTTCATGCTTAGTCAAGTAGTTCTTCATGCAGAAGACAGTAGACCTGTAAAACTCCGTGACAAAGGATGCTGTAGGTAAAATAATTTTGTCGGTGGTCAAGAGAGGACACATACTTGGGGGAAAAATCTGCTGACAGTTACTGAATAGGCAAATTGCAATAGGCTGAGGAAATCCTTAGGGCTAAAAATATTTATAGGGTGGGAGAGTACTTGGCAGGGGAGGGGACAGCAAATATGTTTCCTCTGTTCTTATATTGCCATGGATTTTTGCTTATGGAGATACTTATGATCTAGATGGAACATTCATCAAATTTTTTTTTTATTGAATTGTGCAATAATAATAGTAACAATGTCTTGGTAACTTTAAATAATTCCTACATAAATTTGTGAGGACATGTTATCGTAAATTGTTTTCACTCACCTTCTTCTAAAGTGTATTTCCCAACTCCCGTAAAATAATTTCAGTGCAAACTTGGTAGGAAATATTGCTGACTTAATCCCAGAAATCTGATGTATTCTGCATTTTGTCGACTCTTCTGAAATCTTATAAGCAGTCACAGGACTGATATCTAAATGTCATGTTGTAAATCAAGCTAAAAACAGATTGAGAAGTTTTTTGTCATGTTTGTGATTTGTGGCTTGACTTATGCAGTGCATAGCACTCCTTTATGAACTACAACAGTTAGAGAGTTAAAGAGTAATAAGAAATTATCATTATAACTTTAATCCACAAAGTGAAAATTAAACTGTCCTTAACACATTTAATGGCCAGTCTACCAAACTTCTTAAGGTGGTTTGAAATGCCAAAGTTAATGTAGGGCAAACAGGTTCATTCCACAATGAGAGAATCAAAGATGCCTCTTCAGAGGCAGTGATTTCCTTTGGAAAACTCAGATTATCTTCTGGAAAATGTTGATCTGTGTTTGGTTTTGTGTTTTTTTTCTTTTTCTCTTGGATTAGATAAGGACAGGACTTCTAATTTAAAAACTTCATTTAAGTGTCCCCAGTTAGTAGCATAGGCATAGATACTAGTGACCCATTAGCTCTATAGCCTAGTAAGCCACCAATCAAGCAGGTTATCAAGAGTCATGGAATAAACCGGAAACAGTTATCCAATCCAACATACTCAACAGCAGTGTTATAGAAATCATGTCATGTTACAGCAAGAGGAAAAATAATATACTTATTTTTAGAGCATAGCAATATTAACAGGATTCTACTGTTTTCCATAAACTGTATGTCACCTGTTCTTGACTGTTTAATGAAATATAGCTAATATTGAAAGATCAAGTAGAACAGTCTATGGAATGAATTTTTAAGTTATTTTAGGTAAATGATGCCTTTCCTTCATTGTATTTGCTACTATTTTAACTTGCCCTAGATTCACTTATTACCTTGTACATTGTCCTCAGGGATGCTGCTTGCTAATATGGTTTGCTAAAATTATTTCTTAGGTTTGTATGTCACTTTTTGCCACTTTCCTACAAAAAGTTCTATATTTTTTTGTGGAGGTGGAGAAGTAAAACTATTCACTAAAATAAGACACTCTTTTCCCTTTAATATCCTAAAGTTCTTTTTAGAAATCCCCCTTCAATGCAGCAGCAATCCAGTATGCTGCAAAACTGTAAGACAGAGTAGCCAGAATTGCTGTGGGAGAGCATTAGATGTAAAGAACAAGCATTTATCGTGTTGTGTATTTCTTCTTTTTTTAATTAAAGTCTTACACTGATTTTTTTTTCTTTTTTTATTTTTCCACACAACCAGCATTAATGTCCTAAGGTGCTAAAAAAGCCATTGCAGTTTTATTTAGTAGAACTTCTCACTGAAAAATAGTATGCGTGCTTCTTGGAGCAATAGCAAGGTGATTAGCATAAAGTGAAACATTGGGTGTGCCAAGAGGACAGGACGCCTTTGACATAATTAATTGTGTGGAGAAGCGCAGTATCAGAAAAATCTACAAATTATGCTTACATAGAATGAATTAATTTTCTTTTAAGATATATTTTACATAGACAAATGATTCAACTAAGGGAGCTGAGGCATTAACATGTCTCAAGTTTCTCTGAGCAAAGATATTGATCTCCTTCTGTAATAAAGAGCAATAGCCAGCAACCAGCCAAGAAATGTAAATTATAGACAAATTTAGGAGATCAGAAACCATTGCCTCCCTATTCTTGTTGACTTCTTGACTCTCCTAGGCTGACCTGATGTGGTCTTTGTATCACTTATCTCGTCAAAATATTTCAGAGAGAATAATTTCTATCTCAGCAATATTTCAGTGATTAAATCAGTCATTCACAGTTGCAGCCTTCTGCCTTTTTAAATTGTACAAAATAGGGTGAGTGAGGTTTTAGAAGCTGTGAATACCTAGTTAAATCAGTGTTGAAGCACACCATGCTGTTCCCAATTCCCATTCTTGTTCTGTTTACATTTGTCTTTTATATTAATCATTGGCAATCTTCCCTATCCTTCATTATTTTCATGCCTTTTATCTTTGGAAAATGTTGGGAGAAATGTTCCTTTTTTAAAAGTTTTTAAACGGCTTTTCTGCTTCAGATTTATTTCCTTCTCCATACATACCTCTTTCTCTTCTCTCTCTTTTCCTTTACTTGCTTTGTGGCAGTCATATAATCATAGAATCATAGAATAGTTAGGGTTGGAAAGGACCTTAAGATCATCTAGTTCCAACCCCCCTGCCATAAGCAGGGACACCCCACACTAAACCATGCCACCCAAGGCTTCTTCCAACCTGACCTTGAACACTGCCAGGGATGGAGCACTCACAACTTCCTTGGGCAACCCATTCCAGTGCCTCACCAGTAAAGAATTTCTAACAGTAAAGAATTTCTAGCAGTAAAGAATTAACAGTAAAGAATTTCTTCCTTATATCAAATCTAAACCTCTCTCCTGTTTAAGTCTGAACCTGTTAGTCCTGTCACTATAGTCCCTAATGAGGAGCCCCTCCCCAGTATCCCTATAGCCCCCCTTCAGATACTGGAAGGCTGCTATGAGGTCTCCACACAGCCTTCTCTTCTCCAGGCTAACCAGTCCCAACTGTCATACATGTCATACATTTCTTTCCTTTTACTTTATTCTCTGACACAGATAGCTCCCAGTTTATTTTCTTCTTCCTATTCTTGCCTCTTTTGGGTTTTATTTTACCCTTCTTTTTTCTTATTTTTTTTTTTTTTTTCATTTTCACTTTTACATCTCTTACTTCTTCTTTTACTTGTTAATACATCACGACACTGATAATCTTGCTTTAGGAGCCATAAGTGCAAGGCATAACCAGAATCAGGTCTAATTAGAACATCTTGTTCACATTTTAGGGGGTGGTGATGGTTTCTTGATCGTGCTAATAACATTGGATAAAGTCCAGGTTAGCAGTGCTGGCCTTAAGGAAATACAGGAAATCAACTATGAATAGAGAATAATGGTAAAGGTCTATGGCTCATTCATGTAACAAATTAAATGGAATGTATATATATATCAGTCTTGTGTACCCAGCTGCTTCCTAGACAAAATAAACATCAGGATAGCAATGAAAATAAAGTTGTTACACTACTTGCCACTCAAGGGTTGTAGAATCCAATGCATTCATATTACTAGAATTACAGCAGGTTGGAAGAGACTGGAGGTCATCATGTCCAAGCCCCTCTACACAAGGGTCACCTATGGAATCTATGATGTCTCTGGACAATGTCTCTTCTTCAGTGCTTGGTCACTCTCACAATAAAACAAGTATTTTCCTGATGTTTAGATGGAGCTTTCTGTGTTTCATTTTGTGCCCATTGCCTCTTAACCTGTCACTGGGCACTGCTGAAGAGAGCCTAGCTCCATCTTCTCTGCAGTTTCCCTTCAGTTATTTATATACATTGACAAAATGTCCCTGAAGCTTCTCTACGTTAAACACTCCCAGCTCTCTTAGCCTTTCCTCATGTGAAAGATGCTATAGTCCCTTCATACCATCATCATATTCTGGCCATCCATAGCTTGAATTGCTTTGTGTTGGACTTGGAGCCAAGCAAGCTAAGTAGTGCATCAGACTAAAGCTAAACAAAACCTACAGTTCAGCAGTTAAATCTAAGTTGCTGTATCCAAGACAAGACATAATGTAAATTTTCACTTGAGATGAAAATTCTTTTACTACCTGCAGCACAGACAGCAAAACAATTTGTCCCAAATACAGGGTACCTTAGCATCATAGGTTGAGTACTTATCTGTATCTTCTTTTTAAAACTTTCAGTGAAGAAGAATGCTCTCTATTTGTAGATAGAATTTTATATCCTCCAGACAAGAATCTGATAAATAACAAAATGATGAAATGTGTGTGGATTTCTTTCAATTTTTAAAAATGAATGCCTGGGGATATATCATGTTACTGAAATTATGTTAATCAAAATCATGTTTGGACCTCTCAGTATTCACTGCATAAAAACTGTTGTGTTGTCTTATGTGCCTGTAACAGTTTTTCCAGAAATTCCTTTTGCAAATGTCTATAACCAATGGTTGCTGAGGCTTGATGTCTGAAATGTAGATCTTTAAGAGCAATCCATTAATGGCTGTTTAATGAACACAAATTCCTTTTATAGCTATCAGTATCCCATTTTGAACTGTTTCTCATCTTCACTGAGAGACTTTGAAGCAAGGACAGCTTTAGATCTGAATCCTTTCATATAATTTCTGACACAGAAGATGAAACTTTGTCAGGAGAACTCTGAAGACTGCTTACATGATGAAATTAATATCCTGATGTGTTCTTGATTACATGACTGGATGCAATGACATTAATGTGTTTCTTTGGTCTTGAAACAGGCTGATAAATGCATTCCAAAACTGAATGAAGGTGATCAGATAGTATTAATTAATGGCCGAGATATCTCAGAGCACACGCATGACCAGGTGGTCATGTTCATAAAAGCCAGCAGAGAATCTCACACAAGAGAGCTTGCACTTTTGGTCAGGCGGAAAGGTAACTGGGCTCATTTTATTCACTTTTAATGTTTGAGACTGTCGCTCTTAGGCTTGGTGGTATAGCCTCTTCTGTTTACATGTATGTGTTCTTATGAAACAAAGAATCTATCAAATTAGAATTTCTTCTTATTTTCTACATCTAAGAAAAAGTCTGTGAAAACAAAGAGTCACTTGCAAAAGATTTGGGTTTGGTATGGGGTTTTTTGTAAACAGTACAATTTCACAAATCCACAGCTGAATGTTTGCAAATACCCGTGGCTGTTCCCCAGCACAATTATACAATGAAGCAAGTCAAATAAGCTTCCCCCCCCACCATGCTTATAATAGACCTTTTGTGATAATACTGAATTTGAACTCTGCTGGCTACTAACAGGAGGCAGTCTCTGAAACATGCAGTATCTTAAGCCTGCATATTTAAAATATGGGTAACCCCTCCATCTTGATTTTGCTCACTCCATATTTAAACACATGTGGATCCCAAGAGCTTTCAGATGATGTGAAACTTCTAGTTTATTGTTTACTATCTTTAAGAGTGATGGTAAGACCTTAGCACACAATTATGGAAGGGTTTTGCACAGAGTTTCTGGTTACATTAAGGCTTAAAAATATGACAAGGTTATGCATCACTGGGAAACAGGAGGGAATGAAAGCACCTAAATTATATGTATTTCTGTACCATTTACTTTTATTTGAATTTTTCTTGTGTCTCTAGGAAGACAGATGGGCTGTTGGACTTGTTTTCCCTGAACAGTCCTGGTCCTATTATTGTAGGCCTTTCCACTGGCTCTATGCAGTGTTATGCTTCCATTAACTTTTTTAGTCCTCTTTCTACAGGCAGATAAGAATTATCTGCTCTTAGCTAAAGATAACCTCTGGCCTCAGGCCAGTCAATTGTACACATGCAAGCATGAACAGCTCCCCATTTTCTGAAGTTTGGCAGGTATGAGACATGCAGATCATTGCAGAGAATAACCACAGCTGATGGATACTTTTGGTCATATAATAGCTTTCATAAAGACAGAACTGTTGTGTAAATTAATTCATTAATTTTTGTCATGTTCTTGAACATGCTAGCAAGGAAAGTCATAGAAAACTGACCGATTCTATTTTTTTAATTGATTAATTTGTTCAATATTTATTAGCATACAAAATTGCAAAAAATAACTCAGATGCTTCTCTAAATGGCAGGGGAGTACAATGTAAGTATGTTTGTGTAATTCTGCTGTTGTAGGTCCAAACTTACATAAGCTTTTCATTAATTGTGCTGTAAACTTTTTTAGGTGAAACTCATTTGATTTTTACTATGGTGGATGTTGTGATTCATTTAGGCTATCCAGAAATTCATTCTGTAAGACAAGAGTGCAGCAGAAATCTTTGTGCTTGGAGTCAAGTTCTTTGCTTTCATAGATACGTATCTTGAGGAGCTTCGTTTTCTGAAAGGTCACAAGGACATTTTCCTTTAAGTAGTTTTGATAGTAATGTAATACTTAAAGGCAGTTAAATGTGCTTCTGTTTTTGCTTTCCTGAGGCTCTCTTTGCATATCTTGTAGTTCTTGCAAGCTGGGAAATTTTAATGTGTTGCAAACATATTAATGCTGTATGTAACTGATTTTAATTTTCAATATATCTCAGTAGTTAAACAATTTGTGGAGCCTAAATCAGAAGACGAAGCTGATTCTCACAATCTCCCAGAATCTCTGCTTCCTATCTGTTCAGAATATGGTGGTGATACATTGGAGGACTCTATGGAGCAGCTAAAAAGAGGGCTAGAAAGTGGGACTGTTCTTATTCAGTTTGAGGTAGGTAATACTCAACTCTCAAATGCCATTAATATAGACCGAAGCTGTGACCAGCAAGTAATGTAAGGGCTTAATTAATTGGAAATGTCATTGCTGCTGTTCAGTCTTATCTCAAGAGAGCAAGAATGTAACTTGCCTATCAGTTTGACCCTTCGCTACTTAGAATAGGGAAGAATGAGTTATTAATCTTGCATAAATATCATCTGCTGAGAAAAATATGTTTTAATTAGCATGCTTTTTGTTCAGGTAACCAAAGCTCACTAAATAATTCTTTCTTAGTTATTTTATTGGATAGAATAGTGGGGGTTTGCCAGAGGTCAGTCAGTCTTGAACTTACTTTCTTTTTCCACACTACTTAGTGACATTGCTAAATATTCTTTATACCTTAAGTTAGGGTTTCAAATTCTTGTGTGACCTGCTTTCACGGAATAAAGGGAGCAACTTGACCCTCACCATCTTCTCTTAGAGGTTCATATGAAAGTGTTGGAATGTTAACTTACATTTGTAGGACATTGTATTGTCCAGTTGATGTTGCCCCTTGGCAACCTGAAGCACTGATGGTTACTTCTTGGGCAGATTACTTTATAGGTGTGATTCCCCAGTATGTAGGATGAGACTTTGAAGAACTGCTCTACAGACCAGTGAGTTAACAATATGTTAGCAAGGAATGTCATAGAAAACTGACTAATAAAATATTTTTATTAAATCATTTCCTTCAGTGTTAGCTTAAGAAATTCCAAAAGATAACTCAGCTGCTACTCTAATAACAAATTCTCTCAGGTAAATTTTGCAGATGCTTAGAAAAAAATATTAGAGAAAATAACTTAAGATATTTTTCCAGTTTCTCTATTTTCAGTTGAATCTATTTAATGTGTGTATTACACAATCATATCCCTCAAAATCCTACCATTTTGCAATCTGTTTTGCAGCAACTTTATAGAAAGAAGCCAGGTTTGGCTGTTACATGTGCAAAGGTACCTCAGAATATGGACAAGAATAGATATAAAGATGTTCTACCTTGTAAGTATAAAGTACAGTTTCTACCTGTTTTGCTTTATCCTCTAAATAGCTTATAAAACAGTTGTATGGAATTCTTCATTAAAAAATTTGTTATATAATCAATGTCATATAATTGTTCACTTTATTTTCTAAAAGGTAATCTATTTTGGTTTATATTCTGCTGTTTGTGTGTCTGCCATTCCTCAGGTTTTCTGACTGAATAAAAGGGAAGCGTGGCTCTTAATTAACCCCTCCTTCCCCCCCCCCCCCCCTTCTTTTTTCGTATTGGCAGATGATGCGACAAGGATAATTTTGCAAGGAGATGAAGATTACATTAACGCGAATTACGTGAATGTAAGTCATACTGAGACCTGCATTTGCAGTCGTTCTATATTATAGTAGCAGGCTAAATTCAGCCTTTCTAAGGAATAAGGGTTTTCTGGGGATTTATAAACATAAAAGATGTGCAGATTCATAATGCGAAGATTAAGTGTCTCTTGAGAAACAACTGGCCAACCTGATACACAGTAGATGCAACCATATAGTATACACTGTGATATGTGCAGTCTCTTTAACCAGTAAAAATTGTTTTACCTTTCCATATACTGCAAATGCTGAGGTTATCTCCTGTAGCTTAAAACTTAGCCTTTTACTTCTCTAGAAACACTTATGGCTTATCTGCTATGCCCTGAAGGGTCCTGAAGATAAACCAGAGCTCTGTTTTGCCGTAATCATGTATGTAGACTGGGAGACAGGGAAAAGAGGGAAAAATACATATAATGTTTTTGTCAGATACTTAAGTTAAACATTTAAATCACAGAATCGGCTATTAACTTAATGTGTCTAGAATCACGCAATAAACAGTTTTTGCTAGTGTACCTTTAGTATACCTTGCTCCTTTTCCGTACTAAATACTAAAGAAAATTTAAAAAGCTTTGCAATTTCAAGTTTTCAAATATGTTTTTATTCTTAGCCATCTCTTCTAATTCAGCTTGAAGGACTATAGAATCTTTAATGTATATCTAGTTTAGATAAATATTTAAAGATTTTTAACATAACAAGTTGTAATCTTGATTTTCTTATTACTCAGCTTGCCACCTTAATGTTCCCTCAGAACCTTCTATTTGAATGCAATGTGAAATTAAAACACTATTGCAGTAGTGAGAGCAAACTTTGAATAGAATATTTCTTTCTGTTTATAGATGGAAATTCCTTCTGTGGGCATTGTGAACAGGTACATTGCTACTCAGGGGCCTCTTCCGCACACATGTGCGCACTTCTGGCAAGTAGTCTGGGATCACAAGTTGTCACTTATCATCATGTTAACAACTCTCACTGAACGAGGACGGGTAAGTGTTCAGGTCCTTTGTATGCTGAACAAATGTATAAAGAAATGTGCCTTTAAACTTTTTTCCCATTGTTTTGATTAAATAACCTTAAAAAAGGCCAGCTTACTCTGATAAATTATTTCTCTGAATTCCCAGCTTTCCAAGTTATTTAGAGGAATACATACTCTGCATCTTTTTTTGTTCCACTTCTTTGAAAAGAAACTAGTTGTCTGATAAACAGAAATCACTGCACTGATTTCTTTTTGCTAATCAGCCAGGTACTACATGCTGTCATTTTTATTCCCTGAGAACTGGGCTCCATGTGGCAGTTGCTCTGTTAATTGTTCAGCAGATGTTTGGAAGCATGGAGCAGGTTCAGCAAAACTTGCAAACCTGGCTTCAAGCAAGTGTCTAACATTACAATGTTTACTAGTTTCAGCATGCTGGTGATCAGAATTTTAACTTGCTTAAATTTATATATATCGTAGGTTCTTTCCTAGAATTGCCTGAAAATTCCTTTAAATCTGTTAAATAAATACTATCAATCCATGAATTTCAGGATAATATAGAATGGTTTGGATTTGAAGGGACCTTAAATATCACCTGTTTCCAACCCCCCTGCCATGGGCAGGGGCACCTTCTACTAGACCAGGTTGCTCAAACCCTATCCAACCTGGCCTTGAAAATTAAAGCAATACCTGATGTATTCTGGTGTATTTTGATTTACTCTATGCTTTGTAGTTTTAAAGATGAAACTTTTAGATTATTAATATACATAAAAGCATTGGTTTTGACGTTTTAGAGACTGAAAACAGTTTGTGGTTTTTCTGAGGTGAATGATGAGTCTTACATGACTGCACTGTAGCTTTTATCATTATTTTCTATGTAATCTATCCTTCTGGCACCCCAGTCAAAAGCAATTTGTTTAGAACGCAAGAGAGTAAGTATTTCAGGTCCTAAATAGCATAATGATTGAAAAATAACTAAGGACAGTTGTGTATTCCTTTTCCTGCTCTTCTCTATGTAGAATGGGTTATCTCTTAGGGCTTCCACAAACGGAGCCTGACTTGCTCTTTCCCTCAGCTGCTAGACTGCAGTGTTGGAACACAGTGGGAAAGACTGGTTCACAATGTTTTTCACATTCCAGCGTGATCTTGCTTCAAGGTCTAAGAGTAATGCAGTTTGAAGAGACTTGTGGAGGTATCACGTGCGCTCCTCAATTCTAAGCAGGGGCAGCTCTGAATTTCATGCAGGTTGCACAGTGTCATGTCAGTTAAGGTTTGATTATTTCCATGGATGAATGCTCCACAGCCTTATAGAGCATCTTGTTTCTGTGCTTGATTACCCTCATGGACATCTAATAAAAATTTTCGTTTTTCTATCTTTTATTCTGTTGCTTCTTGTCCTTTCTCTGTTCACTTCCAAGAAAAGTGTGACTCTGTCTTTACTGTAACCTGCTATTAGGTGGCTGAAGTTAGTTATGAATTTGTCCCCTATACTTTTGTTCTTAAAAGGGAACAAATCCATCTGTTTCTCCTCCCATATTATGCCTGGAGAAGTCATTTTAGCAATTGCAAGTGAGTACTAGACAGAAAGTATCTTGCATCCAGTTTATCTGAATTTTTATTATGAATTACTAAAACAAAGGTTTGTAGAGAATTTAGCCTTTTTTGTCATGCTATTTTCCAGTTTGGATGTAAACACCTCACTGACAAACCAGAATATATTTTATACCACTCCTCAAATTCTGTGGACCATAGCATGGGAGAGCAACCTGTAAACAGAAGTGCTTGTATACAGTTTTGACGTGTGCTTATTTTTCATTACAGACCAAATGTCATCAGTACTGGCCTGATCCGCCAGATGTAATGGAATACGGCAGCTTTCGTGTCAGATGCCATTCTGAAGATTGTACGATTGCTTATGTTGTTAGAGAAATGGTGGTTACAAACATTGAGGTAAATACCTGTTATCTTTAATTATTCCCAAGGAAGCTGAATGAATACATATATAGATAGGTAGATATAGACCTGTAGCTGAGCGTGAACACCTCTGAATGAGAATGTACATGTGTGTATGTACATATACACACATTTTTATAAAGCAAATATGATTAAATTATATGAATCAACATTCATATAATTCATATAATCATCAACAGGGTGATTACTTCTTTACAGCTTCTTCAAAACCATGCTTTTTGAAGTTCTATAGTACATTAATACATTATGCTGTAGTGGTATTGTAATGAGCTTTGTAAAGAAGTGTGGTGCTTTTCTGTAATCAGTTTTGCAGCCACTGACTCTTCACAAGTATTCTGATTTTCAGTGAGGGATTTTTTCAAACTCTGTTCTTTCAGGGATTAAATGTGGGTCACTTGGTTAATGGCACATGCAGCTAGAATAGCTAACAAAGAATTGAAGTGTAATAATGTTGTTTTGAGAGAAGATGCCAAATATCACCAGATCCTTTTCATTATCTTTAGTCAAATTTTCAAAAAGGAAAAAAGAATCCTAATATATCTCAATTGAAATGTGCTCAACATATGTAAGGTACTTTTTCCATAGCTGTTAATAGTTTATGCTAATGGAAGGGTTATAAAGCAAAGAGAACATGAAATACTTCTTGCATATCGGGTTGTGTTGGAAAATCAGATGTTCACATCTAGACTTCCTATAACCTGCATATATGAGATTAGGGTTGATTTTGTTTGTAAATTGTCCTACATTTCTTACGCATTCCCCTTTTTATCTCTTTTTCTGAATTCTGTGGTCACAAGTATTTTCTAAAAAGTTTAAGGGCTTATGCTATCGTAAGATACATGCATAAGCAATCACTGTGTACTGACCAAATACTAATTTACAGTTCCAGTGCTATTCAATCTTTTAAACTTCTCTATGGTTAAGTAGATTTTACTGTTACTAGAATTGCTGGTAGTAAGAAAAAGGAAATGTCAGTTTTAAAATGTAACATTTAATTGGTGTTCTTACAGCAAGATGACCAATCGTTTTGTCTCATAAATCTATTATAGAGTCATTTGACAGTGCATCCATATTTGCTTTAACATGATTAAAATGTCCTTTGAAGTCATGAACATCACATGTTTAGAGGTGCCAGTACTTAAAAAGTCTTTCAGTTAAGACTGTTTACAGTTCCTAGATATAAGAAACTATCCAGTCAGAGAGCAGCATGACTTCTGCTTCTGTTTTTCAACCAATTAACCTGCAAGTGATAAACTTGAATGTCAGCACAGAAGAAATTAACCTCATTAAAGCAGTACTGCAGTCCGTAGACCAACTTTTAGTCCTTGTTACTTAAATTAGCTGATTGCCAGTTAACTTTGGGTAGCTAAGGCTTCACGTAAATACTAGTTTACTAATGAAGAAAAAGAATAAGTATTTGAGAAGAGTATTTATCAAACCATTACATAATTTTGAGTAAATTCACCAGTGATCGTATTCAATATGGGTGTTTTTTTTTTCACTTCAGGTGTATATATTAGCATGTGATAAGTCAAAATTCTAATGAGTGGGGCAGTAAACTTTATTTTTATTTCTTTTAATACAAGTTAATTATTTTGCGATAAAGTGCTTGTGAGAATATAGTGTGCCTTTGTAGACATGTTAACAGGTGTGAAAGTTACAAGGGTCTTCAACTGTCTAAGTTGTCTCATGATAGCTCTCAGCTAGAATGTTGCTTCTACAGCAAAGGCTTGCATAGATTTCATCTAGGTTAGCCAAAAGCACCAAAAGCATGCTAAAGCAAATCCTAGGTAGGTGTGAGTGTATTGAGTAGTTTTGAGGGGGTCCTTTATTTTGGTTCATTTTTTCACTATAGGCAAGCTTAATTGTAAACTGAAATAACGTGGCTACCCTCAACACTGACCTGTCCACACAGTAAAAATATGACCCTAAAAATTAATAGTTCTGTGTGCATTTGACATTTCAGATGGAAATAAAAACCTTTGTATCTTGTTAAGACATACTGAAAGAACTCACTGAAACACTGAAGTATCTCCTAGTTTTATATGTCATTTGAGCTACTTTCTTAAAGCTGGCCATATGTGTTCTGGAGTCATCTTGTGTTTGAGTAGACTTTGTATGGCTTTAAATGTACTACTCACAGACAGAGTTGTATTCTTTAAAGAATACATTAAAAGTCATCTGAATTCAAACCAGGATTTATGATGTGAGCATCATTGGACTGGTCTTTTTGAATATAAGTACCTTTTAATGGTAAGATGGATAAAGCTTCCAAACTCACAAGAGAATTGATTTCTGTTGAAAAAGCATAATAGTGACAGAGTTTCCTGCAAATTAAGTTGCACAGATTTCACATCTGCCTTTAGGGGAAGATAGCTTGAAAGGGAAGTGTATGAAATGATGCCCTTGGCCTTTTATTCAGTTATGCTCTGAAGACTTGAGGAACTAAAAACTTCCTAGGATTTTTCTGACAGAGTTCAACTTGGTGCTTCTCTACCTGTGATTGAACATTAGCCAATGTGTGAAATATTTTTAACTGTTCTAAGCCTCATGAAATGAAATAAGGATTAATTTCTTACATTTTATTTTCAAGACCAAAATTTAAAGCTATCCTGTAACAAAATGAAAGAAAAGCAAATAAGGCATTAATTTAAGGATCTTTTGAGGTTAGGTGGGTGATTTTTTACTTTTCAGAAAGCTTCAGAACACTCTGGGGACAAGAACAAACAGACCAAAGGCAACAAATTCTGATTGCAGAAATTCATCACACAATGCACTGTTTTGTAAAACAAGATAAATATTTCTTTTCAGCCGTTGAAAAAATATCATGGGAAGCCTGAAGGAAACTTCCATTCAGTTTGCTTTAAGATAGTTACCTTGCAACATACCATTGCTTGTTACATCTCACCAATTGCATTCAGTTATGTAATGAAAAAAAAAAACCCACAATCTTTTTTTTGTTGTTGTTTTCTCTTGTTTAAACAAGGATTTTTCATTACTTCTGTTAAGTGTGACTGGAACCCAGCCGTGGAACTTAGCAAGGCTGTAGAGATGACACATGCTGAAGTGTATTACTTGTATAACTTTGAAGAACTGTAATTTTGCAAGGGTTGATGGGGGGGGGGGG
>NDXB01001724.1:0-99312 GCA_002631895.1 Agapornis roseicollis | reverse complement strand
ACACTTCTCAGTCATTATGATGTTACAATATTTATTTAAAACCTCAGTCCAAAAAAAAAAAAAAACACAAACAAAAACGAATTGTAGAATGGATTTAAGCTGACTTGCAGAGGATAATGGTTTGGACAGCAACTTGAATATAATGAGAAGCTACCTCTTCCACTACTAGCTTTGTACAAAGAAGCAGGATCTGGGAGAAAAAAGGTGTTTAGGTATTTGTAGTAGGACTTATACAGTGAGGCTAACTATGGGACCAGTAACTGTAATTCTAGCACTTTTTTTAATGTATGAGTGCTAGATTTCAGTAAGTGTGGTGGTCTTTTAATGCAGTTTATTTCCATGTATGGTGGTATTCGACTGACATTTTCTGAATTTAAAGGCTGACTTTTGTTGTGAATGTAAATACCACTAAAA
Source organism: Agapornis roseicollis (assembly GCA_002631895.1). Taxonomy (NCBI): domain Eukaryota; kingdom Metazoa; phylum Chordata; class Aves; order Psittaciformes; family Psittacidae; genus Agapornis; species Agapornis roseicollis. The sequence goes on along the minus strand of NDXB01001724.1, from coordinate 98,898 downwards.
ATAGCTTAAAAAATTCTAGACTTCTTCAGAGTACTGATTTGATATCTTCTGCATGAGGCATAAAGGTATTGGAATTTGAAGAACTAACGTATATGAATAAAGCTGCTATTTACAATAGGCTTAGCTTTCTAATTAAGAAAATAAGTATTTTAAAATATATGTGCCTTTTGAAAAGCGAGTGATGTAATGGTCAAGTTTTAACAATTTGAATCATCTCCGAAGAGCTCAACCAAAAGAATCAAAACTCATTATACCAAATCACTGCAGATAAAACACAGGCAACTAGAAAACTATACTGAAGCTTGAGGCATACCTGAAATAATCAATGCACAGCTATGCTGGTGTTTAGGGATGAGTAGGGCATTTGAGAGAAAATGGAGATGATCACACCAAAAGGAGCAGCTCTGAGGATTAAGTGCATGCTCTGACATGTATTCTCACTCTGAGTAAGTCTTATGTAATATGCTTGTGGTACTTAATGTCTATGAACTGTTTTTTAAAAATGGAACTCGCTATATTTGAGTCTGAATTCCTGACAAGTAAAAATTCAGTTAACTCCATTCTCTTTTCTGAGCCTGTAAAATGTTGTAAAATGGCTTTTGATGCTACAGATCACTGTTAGTAGTTCTTAGGTGTGCTGCTGGCATTTATCCGTGATGCATGTCTTGAAGTTTTTGATGCACACAAAAGGTCACTGGATGCTCACTCTTGGATAATTCTAGAATGAATCAAGTCTTTGTTTCACCTGAATGCTGTAATTCAAATGTCTTTGATTTATGAGGATCAGCTTAACCTGCTGCATGTAATTGCTGTATTATCTCATTTCCCTTTTGAAGATCTCCCGAGTAAGCAGGCACAGGTTTCCAAAAGACAACTTTTTAATGACATTTTCTTGTTGTGTTTTTTGTATTTGTTTTTAAACTGTAGCATTTCAGAAAAAATTACAGTGTAATCATTTGATCAAGCTCTCAGCTACATAATGGCAGCAAAGCTGACTAGAAAAGGGGCATGCTTTTTCTTGCAGAGATCCTGGTCATTGTGAGGTCTTTTGGATGATAGTTTGCAATGCAATTTGTATGACAGCGAGTTGGTCATTAATGGTAGATTATATTATCCACTTGGGCCTATGCTAGACCTTTTAGTCGTGATTGCTCAGACTCTGCCTTTAAGAGGCTAAGTATGAGCTGCATTGTTTATCTTCGCATCCCTGCAGGTAATTGTAAATTTCTGCAATTGCAATTACTTTGGCTGGGATGAACACATTTCCTAGAACTCTGCTTGGTACACAGGCAGTAGCTTATTCTGTCGTCTTATCTTACTAGCCTTCTCCCTGGGAGTGGAATAATTTCCTCAAGTGGGAGAGGAAAGCAAGCAGTTGAAGGCATTTGAAACAGGTCATATATTTCAGTAGTTTTGCAATTAAAAGGAACAAAATACTTCTTAAAGTCAGGAGTATCATGAAACATTCTTGCATGGAACACTAGGGAGAGGACAGCTTTTGTAGACTTATACAGTGATGAAGGGGTTTTTATTTCAGTAGGGTGTCAAATAGTGTCTCGTAATGGACATCAGTAAATTCCAGACAACAGCGTAACTGTTGCTAAATGTGTGGAATCAATAAAAGAGCCTGAAGACTTGTCTCAGTTTGTGAAGAGCAAGATCATCATTGCACAATGCAGCAGAGCTGAGGAGTGTCTTAGACTTTCTCCTTCCCACCTAATCATTGGTTTTATCTGTAACACAGCACTTGAGCCCAATTTGAATGCAGAGATGATTGAGTGATTTCATAATCAAAGTTAAAAAAAAAGCTAAACTGAAAGAACTTCTGTAAAGCTACTTTTTTAGGTATAATTGAATGAAAAAAGAGCTCTTCCTCCAACAGAATCTTTTAATTGATTTTATTGCTTCCATACATAAATATCCTTCTGTGGGTCATACTGAAGTCATTCATATATGTACAACGAGCATGTATGTATGAACTATATATATTGGTTTTGAACATAAAATGTATTTAGCAAATGTTGCAGGTAACTTTATAACTGAATCTGTAAGTACGCAAAGATACATATTTAGAATGGGTTATGTAGCCCCAAGACCCTGTTATTTTGATACAGTTCTCAGTAGTTCTCTGATGTTTCCAGCTATTTCTTCCAACCTGTTTGATTATATAGTATTATTCTGCTTGCACCTTGTTGAATTTTACCTGGGGTGAATAAAGGTATAATAAGTCAATAAATTCAAAAAATTACAGTCTGTTTAGATCACAGAAGTTAAACTTGATACCTCATTCATTTCAAAAACATGCTTTTTGCATGCTTTCTAAGAATTGTATGTTCATACTTTGCTTTGAGTTTTAAAATGATGAATATTTTCTACATTGTATGCATCTTATAGCATCTGCAGAATATGCCTACTGTCAAAAGTACAACTTGTGTCTAGTAAACGTAATTAGAGGAGTCATAACACTGAACACTTTTTGAAAACCTTACTTATTTTAGACAGAACAACACCACACAGTCACCCATCTCCAGTATGTTGCTTGGCCTGATCATGGTGTTCCTGATGACTCAATGGACTTCTTGGAGTTTGTGACCTGTATGAGGCCAAAGAGAGTAAAGAATGAGCCTGTCCTTGTTCACTGCAGGTACTTGTGCTTTAAAATTTTGATTATAGATTTGCTTCAGCCTTGAAATAAGCATTTGCTTCAAAAAGTTTATCTTCTAGACAGGAGATTCTTTGAACAAGATCAAATGTTAAACTGTGCAATACCAGCATTCACTGTTGAAAACAGAGACACTGGTGTTGTATCTAAAGGACAAGTTTCTTTTCACTCCCTTTTTACCGCAGTCTTTGGGTGAAATGGCTTAGTCATGTAATTGTGACAGAGATGGTAATTTGCAGTGTAAGTTGTTCTTCATTTTTATTCTCTACCACTGGTGTAACTTCGTTTTGAATGGTACTGCAAAGGGTTTTTTCAGCTGTTCAAGTGCCTGTCAAAAATCAGTCAGTTAACTTTTACATTTTCAGTCAAAAGTACCACCAAACAAGTACATTTAGATTTGTAAGCAGTTATAATTGTTAAAAATCCATTTGCTTTAGGTGAGGTTTTAGTTTTATTTATATAAAAAAATCTTTTCTTTTTAATAATTGGCAGGAAATACAGTGAAGGTGCTTTAAAGATAAGCTTCACACTCTATTCTAGTATTAAGGTCTCCCACATTCTAGTATTAAGACCATGATATGAATCTGGTGCATTGCAAAAAACTAATTTATAGACTATTTTTCTGTTACATTTCACAGTGCTGGAATCGGTCGCACTGGTGTATTGGTCACTATGGAAACAGCCATGTGCTTAATTGAAAGGAACCAACCTGTTTATCCCCTGGATATTGTACGAAAAATGCGAGACCAGCGAGCTATGATGGTGCAAACATCAGTAAGTGATAGAGAGGAAGCCTTGTTTTCTGTATGTATGTACTGCATTTGCTGAGCTGTGAGAAAACAGAATACCAAAGAGCTGCAGGTTAACATCTTGCTCTATCCTGGGTCCTCTACCACATTCCTATTCCTGCATTCCACCTAGCCCTGATGCTCATACTTGATATTCAGCTTAAGGCTTCTGGGAGAGGCCATTGGGTATTATTGAGATGTAACAGAAAGATTGTTCAGTTGTGATAGCCTTCCCTGAAGCATGTTCAGCTTCCCTGTGAGTATTCTGTGTGCTTCAATTCTAAGATGATACACACAGCCAGAATCATGTTGTGAGTTAGTATCAGACAAGGCATACTCAATGAGTAAGAATGGACTCATCAGAGGTATTAACTAGTCAATTCAGTGGCTGCTGTTTAATCATGTGAAGGCTGTAGTTTCTCAAAGATCTGCGATCTGATTATCAGGAGCACCAACACAAAAACTTTGACCAAAATAATAAAGCTAAAACAAAATTTACGTAACAGTATGACTTTTCATTAAAAAGAAAAAAGAAAAAAAAAGAAAAACTAACCATTTTGTTCCATTAAAGAGAAATTAAGAGATACTAAACAGTACAGAAAGCAATGCTACAGGATTTACATAGTAGAACTAGTTATCAGCTGAGTAAGCAGTAAGAATACGTGCAACAGATAAGAGCAAAGAAAACAAGTAGTCTGAGTCAGAGGAAGAGATGCTGAAGTGCTCATTCTTATTTGTTCAGTAACTCGATCACAAAAGTATTGAACAGAGAGCTAAATATCATACTTTGCTCATTCAGTCAGTAAAAAAATGCAAATGATAATAACAATAAAGAGAAAAGTCAAGGTAATTAAGAAATAAAGACAAAAGAAGAGAGTGATACTGAAAGTGGGAGTAATTGAATGAAGGGTTGAAAGAAAAGGCATGAAAATCAAGATGCAGAAAGTTCATTTCCATCCCCCAGTTTTCCTGAGATTTTCTGTACTTAAGAGCAAATGTATTGCAGGTTACAGAGAAAAGTAACATTTCTAGGTACTGGTATTTAAATGTGATGTAAGGTCCTTGGTGGTCCAAGTACTATATTTTAGCCCTGTCCTTGGGAGATATTGGGAGAATGTTTCCAGATGCCTCTAGAGAGTTGAGGGGAGCTGCCATACAAGGGAGAACATTTTGAAGATAGAGAAAGGGATTTAGAAAATGTGAAGTTGAGCTTCTTTGGGTATATGACACGGAGCTTTGGGGGAAGGTGTTCATTTTGGGGTTTTGACAATAGTGAAAAGTACTTTCAGAGGAAAGGTAGAGGAATATGCATTGATATTGTAAGTTCTTTTAAATTTCCATCATCTTATGTTCTTGGGATTCTGTTAGTCATAGAATAGTTAGGGTTGGAAAGGACCTTAAGATCATCTAGTTCCATCCCCCCTGCCATGGGCAGGGACACTTCACACTAAACCATGTCACCCAAGACTCTGTCCAACCTGGCCTTGAACACAGCCAGGGATGGAGCATTCACAACCTCCTTGGGCAACCCATTCCAGTGTCTCACCACCCTTACAGTAAAGAACTTCCTCCTTATATTCAATCTAAACTTCCCCTGTTTAAGTTTTAACCCATTACCCCTTGTCCTATCACTACAGTCATAAACATTTATTCAGGCTAGGTGGATTTTAGTCCTATTACTAATGTCGTCTTATATCACTTTTCAGAAGGAGGCTCACAGGCTAACTGGCTTAAGCAAACAGGTCCATTAATAGAAATAACCCTTGCAATAGTATAATTCCAAAAAGAAACACTAATTTAGATCTAAATGAGCTGAGAATTTTCCATGCTGGAAGAATTAATGTGGCTGCTATTCTTCAAAATTTTTCATTCCAAAGTTTTTGATCCCATTCTGTTACAAACGGTGATGTGTGGTGTAATCACAAATTAAAATAAAGTGACTCCAAAAAAACAACCCAAAATTTGTAGCAAGTCAGTTGGACCTATGTATCCTATATGGTAACTTTAAATACATTTGTAGTCATGTAACTGAAATGTGCCCAGCAATATATAACTGCAGGATTGTCAAGGTTAGAATATACTTGTGATAATCAGTTAGCTACCAAATAAATGGATGAGATATATAAAGAACAATAAAGAGATGTATAAAGAATCTCATAAATTTGTATAGCCTTTACAACTAAATCCTAATTCCTGAAATTTAAGCATGTGTTTTTTTAACTTTGAGGGTTATGTTTTCCCTTGGCATGAGACTGTTAGTGCTTGTGCTTCAAAGAATGTTACTTTTGTTTATGGAGAACACAGCCAGGAGAGTTGGATTTTCTCTTTCCATCTTTGCATCTCCTCTCCTGTCCTTGTCCAAGAGAAAAGGAAGCAGTGGGACTGTTAGCTCTATTCAGTACTACTGTATAATCAGGAGTTGAATTAACCATAAATGTTTGGTTTTTTTTTCTTTCTTACACAGAGTCAATACAAATTTGTTTGTGAAGCTATTCTTCGTGTTTACAAAGAAGGATTGGTTCGACCACTGGATTCCAGTTAGCACAGCACTGAAGGATGAATTATTTTTTCCCCTAAAAACACTGTTCTTTGAGTAAAGCAAGGGCTTGTTTCTGAAAGCAACTAGAATGGACTTAGGAAGCCCATGAAAAGACAGATGAGCACATTTGAACTGTGGCACTTTAAATCTCTCAAGAAGATTGTTAAATCATGTACAGCATAATGAAATCATGTAGATAAACATACGACAGCAATTGTGTGTAATATGCTTTGTTCGCATAGACAACCATAAACAATCATGGGAACCTTAATACGTATCTTTTACTGCCTTAAAACACGGTTCACTTTGAAAGTTAAAAAGGTCCTTGTGTTTCCTTTGAAATAGCAAAAAGAAAACTCACAGTATTGTGATTGTGAATCAGAAATGATTCAGCTAAGGTATTTAATATGTTTGTATGAAAGTTCATTGGAGGTGAATGTTTAAACTTTCTTACTGGGACACTAGATATTCATGGAGATGTAACCTTGACTGCCAAAAGGTCGATGAAGAGCTTTAAAGGCTAATGTGTAAGTACTGTACGTTAAGAGCTGGACAAATTAAGTATTCAGTTACCATAAACCTATTAGTAAATATGCCAGCTGTTATAATATGCTTCTTAGAAATCACATCTACTGTATGTGATGTGAAAATAATGCTGCATTTAAGCATTTATGCAGATGGTACTGTCTACATCTTCTGTTGATCAATTTTAATTGCAACTTGCCCTTTTAACAGTGACCTGCTTCATACAGTTTTAGTTATTACTTATCTTCTATTTCTGCTGTCCATCTCCTTTATACTTGTTTTTCACTGCTGTTTTTTATATGTGGACTGAAAACATTTTAACTTAAAAGAGGTTTAATTCTTTGTCACCTTTGTTTCCATGTGTATTTATGAGTTCTCGGATGTAAATGTAGATTAATGTTGCACACAAGATACTAGACTTTTGACTTACTGTATATGCAAAGTAGTCTAATCCAATACTGGAAGAAAAATTACTACTGAACCGGTCAAATACGTTGCTGCTATTTCAAGGTGTGAAGCTTCCAAGGGCACAGGTGTTGCTAGTGTTCAGATGGTGATAAAATGTTGACTTGCTGCCCTTCAGCAAACTGCTCTTACCCAGTGAAACACAACTCCCTCTTGCAAGAGTTCTGCAGGTTTACTGTGTTTCTTGCTTTATGGAAATGCAGCTAAATTCGCATGAAGATTTACAAAGAAAGAGAACGAATTTGTGCATTCATAAATAATTCACCCTAAGGTACACTGGTCTCCATTTCATTTCAAATGGGAGAATTGGACTTTCTGAACAATATAACCACATTTGTATGATGTTAATTTATTTTGTGTGTGCTTTTTGATTACCCTGTCATAGTACTCCATTTTTGAATAGTGTTTAAAAAAATTATACTAAGGGACTGTTTAAAACTCTGTTATTTAAAAGATTAGTCCTAAAAAAGGAAAAATTTTTATGGGGCATATTAGCCATATGTTTATATGTGTATAAAAGAGAAAATTAGATAATTTTCTTTTTAGATATATAGACACACATAATCAGCTATATTTTAGAATTATGGTTTGTGTTATGGATATTATCATTTATATCTGGAGTTTCATTATAGAAACTGCCACAGCTGTACAGTATGCATCTTTCATGTTACCAGGAGGTTATGTTTCTTCCCCAGGAGATAGCTGAAAAGAGAACGTAGGATGTGCTGAATTGCTGATTCTTGCCTTTCTGTAGGTTTGGTCTTTTCTTCAGGATTACATTATTAGTTATAAGTAAAGATACTTGACTACTATTTATTGATCAGAAGAATTTTAATTGGAATATGCAGGGTAGCTGGCAAAATGGAAAGCTTCTTTGTTTTGTTCTGTTATAGGATGGATAGGTTTGTGCTCATTCTTATATACTGCATTCCAAATTTCACTTTCACTGAAGTGTTTGTAATACTTTGGATCATTATCCTCTTGCTCGATTGGGCACAGATTAGAAGGCAAGAGACCATAACTCTTTTAACTTGCTAACGTGCATCAGGCCAATCTGTCTGTGACTTCAAACATAAAATTATACTGGACCTGCACATGTAGCTTGGGAAGCTTTTTTTGAAAGATGCTTCTGGAAAAGTGTTGTACAAGTGTAGGCAACCTGCTGCTGTTAGAGAGGATGTTGAGCACTGAAAAAACTTAGTGGCTCTTTCCCACCCAAGGAGTAGTGGGCACTAAAGAGTCTGTTCCTGCTGGGTGGTTTAAAAAAGTCTCCCTTTTGTTATGTGTTTGTCTTGCTGTTAAAACATTTTTTTTCCTTTTTCTTTTTTTCCTTTTTCTTTTTTTCCTTTTTCTTTTTTTCCTTTTTCTTTTTTTCCTTTTTCTTTTATTCCTTTTTCTTTTTTTCCTTTTTCTTTTTTTCCTTTTTCTTTTTTTCCTTTTTCTTTTTTTCCTTTTTCTTTTTTTCCTTTTTCTTTTTTTCCTTTTTCTTTTTTTCCCTTTTCTTTTTTTCCTTTTTCTTTTTTTTCCTTTTTCCTTTTTTCCTTTTTCCTTTTTCTTTCTTTTCCTTTTTCCTTTTTTTCTTTTTTCTTTTTTTTTCTTTAAGTTTTATTGTGCCCAGGTCTCAAAGTCATCCCTTGCAGTTGGCATGACTTGCAGTTAATAGCTTGTCAAGAAGTGAAAAAAGCAAGAAAATAAATAGTAAGAAAATGTTTAGAGCCTCTCTTTGTGACATCTCTCTTTTTTCATCGAAGTACTTGATTAAACTTATGGTTTATTTGCATTCAAGGTTATTGCTATATTCCTAGTGCTATTTATGTTTCTTCATATTGAATATGTATGTACTGAAACACTGTAAATTTATTCCTTCTCAAGATACATAGTATTGGTTTCACTTACAGTGTCTGTTTCAATGATGATGGTTATATTGCAACATCAAATGCTGCTCTTGTTCTGGTAAACTTAGTTGGTTTGGGTTAATACCATTCTTGAAGTCTTCCTATGGATTTTAATAACTTGTTTGAAATTGCTGGCCACTGAGAGACTACTAAAAATTACAGAAGTAGTAAAAAGAGTAATCTCGGTAACATTTAATTGGTTTTGGAATCATAGAGCAGATATTAACTAGACAAGTAACTTGTACATTGTGTCCATCTTTATTTCAGTCTTGCTGAGTTTTGCACAAGTACCTGTAGGGTCCCTAGGGAAGAATGAAGGGGTGTTTGTCCTCAATCTGTAGTGTGTGATGACTGCACCGAATAATGTATGCCTTAGATCTGATCTTGCAATGAGAGCATACTTATGAAAAGATCTTCTTAATGCTGGATTTTGTTTCCACAGGAATTGGGAAATGAAAACCACACTGACTTGATTGATCAGGGGAAAGGGAGGGGGTTGGTGGAGTTAAAATTCCTAACACAAAATTTCTAACTGTTAGGCAATTGACAAATAGCAGGAAATGCTGTGAAGTCAAGTTTCTGCATAACCTTCATAAACAGTTTAACCTCAGTTTTGCTTGAGTGGTCATAACAAAAGTATTCAGAAATTCTAGCATGGCGGTGGATGAAGAGGGTGTAACAAACCTCTGCGGTTTTCATCACTGTGAAATACAATAACATTTATTCTTCAAAACTTCAATAAATTTTAACTAAATGGCTTTATATTTGATACAGAAGTAGCTAAAATGCCTATTCAGAGCATCTTCAGAAATATCACAGGGGAACACTTCTGAGGTGGAAGTGGGAGGGACACATCTTGCCATGTATTGCAAATAAGAAAAATGGTGCCATAAACCATGAATGCCTTTGTGTAACAGGATGTATGAAATATAAATCATTAAAATACACCAAAACCTTGAACAGTGGTGGTGTTTTGGAAATGAAAAAAAAAAAAAAATGTAATCCAGGGTTTTGCTTTCATGAATCCTGTCTTTTAGGTGTTGGTACTAAACTATATGTAGTCAAAAAGCACCTAAGAATTCAGCAATAGCTCTTCATATACTCTTATTTTGTTAACAGTTGTTTCTCTATTTTCCCTCCTTTTTTCTACTATGCTGTACTTGGTTATATATATATATATATATTTCAAAAGAACTGTGGTTCTGAAATAACTAATGAGCTATGTATTTGCTTTATTACAAGAATAATCTGATACTGTTTTACAACAAACGTTCTTCCCTGTAGATAATGTTCTTATGTGTCACACTAAATACATAAGGGGTCCACTGATTGAAGATGTTGAAAATAGACACACATAGTTCATATTCAGTCAACTAAAATTTAAGCATAGCTATTTCACTGATAATGGCTTTATTGTTATATCCTGAAATGAAGCATTTAGGTGCAAGTTTATTTTACTCCTTCACATAAAGCCTTTTCAAAGAGAACCTGCACTAGGAAATGTTTGTATTTCGATTAGTAACCTACAATTAGTCTACTTGATTAAAAGCATTTATTAATTGAAACTGTATAGAAGGTAAGGTTGTGTCATAAAAGACTGTGTTCAGAGGCAGTTGAAAGCCAAGTGAATGATTAATTCATTATATAAAACATAATGTTTTGATTAAATGGATTCTCTTGCATTTACGTTCTGACACTAATAGTGTTAAACCATCTCAGATTAACAATACCACTATATTAACAGCTTAAATATAGCAATCAAATGCAATATGATCTACTTGTGGTGTACTTTAACATATTTAAATTTCCAGTTATCCAGTAGCTGTACAAACTTCAAACAAGAGTATCCACAATCACTGAAAATTGCTGTCTTTAAGAACAAAACCAGTAAGTTTTTCTAAATTTGAAAAAGAAAGAAGAGAACATGATATTGATCAATTCAAGCATTTTTCAGCTCAGACAAACTCTGACAATAGTGGTCTGATTTGACCACTGATAGAAAGAGCAGTTGTTGAGGACCAAGAATATAATGGAAAAACCAAGTAAGAGACCAGTAACTACTGTCTTTTTAAGACAAATTCATCTCAGGAGGTGGCATTGTGGGTGGGGAGTTGAATGTGCCTTTATTGACTCTCCTAATTTTGTTACAGATTACTTGGATAAGAGTCTTAGATTGTGTGTTGTTTTGAGCTTAGCTGTGGGTTTTGAACCTTTAAAGAAATTCTTATTTCAAATATTAAAGCCTTGATTTTAATAGACATTAATGAAACACTTCAGTTTACTGTTAGTTGTTCAACTTCTCTTTTCTTGGCTTTCATGATTTCGCTTCATGAGTTGTCATTTTTTTAACTTATAAAAACCCTTTTTGAGGTTTCCCAGAACTGTAAAGCTGGCTTTGTCATAGACAGGCTAAGCGATGCTGCTGTTGCTTAAGATAGGATGTTACTTACACCTGCTGACGGTGCAACATGGTCTTCAGCCTGAACTGAGCTCCTTTCTGAGGGATTTAAACAGTGCTGCTAACAGTGGTAAAAATCATAAAGATATTTTAAAAAAGCATGTAGAGGGTGTTTTGTTCAGGGCAGATAGACCTGTGTCTTCTTAAAAATTGAAAAAGTTGTGAGGATGAAAATGTTTCTAACAGATAAAGCAAGGGTGGGAAATGCACATTTTCCCTTTGCAGAAAACACTTTTCTATGTTTCAAATGCATCATTTCTCTTGGCGCGGTTTCTTTAGTAAGGAGCCCTGGTTTTGGTGTGATTTAATTTTTATCAAGCTGACCTAGAAAATAATTCTGTTTAACTTCTTCCTCATTTACTGCCTTGTGCTTTTAAGTAACATCGAACCAATCTGAAATCTTTTCCTTCTAAAAATTATTTTGGCTGTTTTCATTTGGTGTCTTTTCCTGAGGCATAGATGGAACCTGAATGTGTCTGCATAACTACGGAGGTTGCCATGCATGTAAAGGGGAAACAGATGCTTTGCTAGACCTATTAAATCCATTACCTAGCATCAGTTACCAACTGAAACCAGTGTAGCATCGTATTTCTATCAGCCCTTTTCAGTAACTTTTGTAAACAGGACATCTTTGGAGCATGTTCTCCCAAGCATTAGAAAGTCTCCTCGTACTGAGGTGGAATGGATGCTTTAAAAAAACCCCAACATTAAAATCTGAACCTTCAAGTAGGTAAGGACTATTTACCAAAATCTATACAAAACATACACCTCTTACAGGAAATAAGAGTTTTTCTGTAAAAATGAAAGCTGCTAGGAAGTATCTTCTTTGCTGTGGGTTCATCTTATGTAGTCATAAACCAAACTAGTTCTCAAGTAGTAAGCAGTATGGCCACTAAAACACAGAAACATCAACATCGACCTAACTACCTGATTAATGTATTCCTTGCAAAGAGTTGTTTGCAGTCCTGGTTCAGAAGTCCCTGCTGCAGACTAGAAGTAGAAGGGGCTTGCTTCCTTCTTGGCTAAAAGCCTGCTCATAAATCAGCTGCCTATATTGACCTTAGTGGGGTTGTATTTGTATTATCTACCCTGAGCAGTCCATTTTAAAGTAAGGTCAGGTGTATCTATATGAGTTTGCAAGTACGTTGAAGCCATACATTCATTACAGAAAAAAAGCTCAGAGCAGCAGTATTAATTTCTGTGGGCTTCATTTGCTTCAGTTAAGCAGCAGGTTAGCATGGTGGCAGTTAAGTTGTTCCTGAGCAGTGCCCTTCTTGTTCAGAGCTTTGTATACACAAATGAAAAGTTGGTAGAACTGTTATTTAGCTAGTTTTTAGCAGAAGTCACATTACTGTCTGTAGAAAGTAGGTGGAGAATTAGTACATGCTCTCAAACGTAAATATAGTTTAAATCCAGGTTTTGCAAAATAAATGACAAGAATCATTGCTTCTATTCCAGTGACCTGTGCAGTGAGTAGTAAACATGATTTATTTAGGTTTTCACACTTACTGGGTAACCTTAATGAGAGGTACAAGGTAAATAATGGAAATGGTCCTGTTATGGCATTGAAAATCTGCCAGGCACTTATCATAACAAATGTTGTGTTGGTTAAAGCTGACCTTTATTATGATTTATATGGAAGTGGGAAAGGCAAAGTTAGGATTTGGGGGTTTTTTTGCAAGCATTGCAAAAAGCTTTGTCAGATACAGAAAAAGCTTGGAAGATAATATCCATTCAGTGACTCTGGCCATTCACTTTCGTGTTCATTTTGATGTTTGTTTCTGTAGCCCTCTATAGTTTCTTCTTTTGATATCTTAGGTGCCAGTGCATTAAAGGAATAAAAGAATGTATTTGATGTATTTGGAAGGTAAGGAAAGAGTTTATTTTGTATCCTAAGCTGTACTTTTCTTTTAAATCATTTGAAATGTAAACTGATGTTGATATTACAAAGCTTAATTTATTGTTTAAAAATGTAGACACTTCCTGAAATGGCTGTATCATTTTTCTTTTTTATTTTTATAGGAATAAAGTATTGGTTAAATGTTTTCAGTATAGTTTTCTTCGAGTTTGGAACTGTTTGGGAGGAAAATATAGCCACCATTTTCTGCATATTGGTTATATGATTAATGGTGAAATAAAGCATATTTAGCTATGTGGGTTTACTGTGGTTTTATTCAAGAAGAAAATGAGTTGAGTAAAAAAGTTACTGACCTTTTTAATCCTTTTTAAAAAAAAATCACACATGGCTGCAGCTTGAATTTTATCTGAGCAAGCAAACGCATGGAAAGTGTCTGCTCCATATAGATACAGTGTGTAGTTTTTTCATAAAGAGCTCGCTGGAGAAGTAAAGCAACCGAGTAATCCATAAATTTGTCTGCATATTTCACGTGCAAGTCTTTATAAAAAAAGGATTGTTTTGATTAATTAGACCAATAAATCTTTGCACTTACGTCATATGAGGACAAACAACCGTCTGAATGCAGATGGGGGGCGGGGGGTGCTACTATGTATAAAATGTGCAGGCTACTTTCCTTTTGGGATTTCCTGTGTCCTCAAAGTACTCGCAAGATGCCCCTGAGTAGTCCTATCTTCTACACGCTCTGCTACTCCAGGGTGGTTGTCTCATTTTCACAACACACCAGAGCCCAGTGATGCTGGGTTTCAATTATTTCTGTTTACATGTGTATGTAAAATGCAAGTTTATAAGCTTCAAAATAGAAAACACTCTGAAGATTAAACTCAACGCTGCCAGATGGATAGAGCGTTGACCTTAAAATATGTTTGGGATACAGTTAAGAACTAGGATGGTTTGTAGTAAGCACTTTTTGCTGTTTACAAGACATGGCTCTGCCTACTGATTAGTCTTTTTAAGCTGGAGGCCAATAATCCTTCAAGATGTAGTTAAGAATTTAATAAAATCTTGGTGAAAGGAAGTACAAAGCCGAAACCAACCATCTGGGCAGCTCAGACATGGACTATGCATGCAGGTTGAAATCTCTTGTCGGTGCATAGAAAGCTGCCAATATATGTATGTTTTGCTGGAAATCCATATGACCATATAGTACCAGTGTCTTTGCAACTTGTTAGCAGGATAGGGTGCAGAAGACCCTTTTGGTGGAGATAAGGCAGAAGTCAACTCCAAGCACATGGCTGTATCATCAAGACTTGCATAGCTGATTGCTGGTGTGGAGAAGAGGGCCTTAAACACGCCTGGTGTTACGGGTGACTTTAGACTTAATGCAATTCTATTCCTAAGCACAAGGCAATCCTTTAGAACACTTACAGTACTGGCAACCCCACAGAGAAACAGGATGCTCTGCCAGGGAGCCAGGAGTATGAAAGAAGTGTCTTTGCATAATTCATGTCAGGCAAAGACTCCTAGCAGGCAGCCACTGGTGAGAAAACCTGAGTTTTGACAGTCATGCTTGAATTCATAATAATTGGGAAGACATATATCAAACTGGCATGTCCCAATATATGTATTATTTCCATGTGTAACTTTTTCATTCTATATCTCCATGATACAAAAATTCTCTAGCAGTGACTCAATTTAGCTTATCTTCATTCCAGTTTTTGAAGTATAATTTTTACAGTATTAAAGTATTTTGAAGTATCTGATTTCATCTTGATTTGGAATTAAATTCCTTTTTTGGTCAGTCCTAGCATAATGTAACTAAGCTGATTTCCATGTGCTAAAAAATGAATATGAAATTTCTCCTTTTCTGTTCTTTTAGTTTAAGAAATGCTATTATGAGAAAATCTACTCCCTTTGCTTAAGTGATCCTTAGAAATCTCATTGCTGAGAACACTTGCATTTTGAAAAGAAAACTCTTCTCCTCTGTGAGAATTGCTTGCAGTAAATTTGCTGGGATATAGCACCTCTGCTACTTCAGTAGCTCTGACTTCTGCATGAAATGAGATGTCAGAGCACAGGTCTTGAGTCTCCAGCACACAGCTGGGAATATGCCACCTCTGTAGGAGCTCTTATACAGTGAATTATTTTCCTGCTTTTGAAGAGTAAAGCAGGAACTGAGGAGACACAGAACTTCCTGCTCAAGGAAAGGTAGGACTGAATGGATCCTAGATGCAGAAGACCTAATGGGTGAGCTGGAGAATTACTATTTTCAAGGAGCTTCTTCCTATTCTTTCCTTCTCTCCATTGCCCTTAGATTTTTTGCTAAGGAAAAAAGACAGTTCAGCTACAGCCCCTGTGGCAGGGGTTGCTACAGTCAGTCTGAACTCCTTTTGGAGTGGCAAAGTTTATTCCCATTGTTCTTTCCCTGATAGAGGTCATACTGTTATTTTCCCATTTGACCTGTTATTCAACTTGACAGATACAGCAGTGACTACTCAGAACTGACCTGGTTTAAAGATCGGGAGCTGTGTAGATAAGAAACCCAGTCTTGCCACCAATTTTACAAGAGGAGTCTTGAAGATTTGCTTAAATGGCATTACTTTCAAATGCTGTCTCTTCCTTTATCAAGTGGATAGGAAGGGGGTGTATATATGGATATATATTTGTATGTGTGTATATATATAAAATAGAACATAAGTGAATAATAAAAGTAGCTCCAAAAAGGGCAGAGAAGATGTAAATTCAGTTTGACATCTCAACCATACACAGAATTAAAAAGGGGGGAGTCTAAAATGAAAGTGGCAATACAGGTAATATAACTAACGTATAAATAAGGGGCACTTTCTTGTAGTGTGCCACAGTAATCTTTGTCCTAACGTAAAAACTTGATTCAAATTATTGAAAAAAATCTGAATATTCCTGGTTTTATTATTTATATGCATACTGTTTGCTTTTGTAGATTCCTGTAATGCATGCATAGGTTTGCATGTTCAATTAACACTGAATATTGTTTGCTTTATTGCCATCTGTGTAAACTGTTTGTCCTTACAAGCTTATGTAGATTGAGGATTAGAAAAGTGATCTCCTGGTATTTGAGGGAGTTCAGATGGTGGAGAATAAGAAAAATAATATACTTTATGGAACTATGGTTGCATTCAGCATGGATTTAAACAGATTAACTAACATATCATGTCTTGTTTCCCAAATCAAACCAGTTATTGTATCAGATGATAAACTTAAATGATTAGGGTGCTTGATGCTGTGAAAACACTGTCAATTGCAATCCCATTTACAAAGAACTTTCAAGCTAGGTAGGAGGAGACACAAAACAGGCTCAGTCACAGAAATGATGCCTCAAATAATTTCAGCAGACATTTTAGAAGCAGAATTTGAGCCATGTGAACTGAGAATGCTTCTGAAGCATCCAAGTGCAAAGGGAATGGTAATGCATGGAGTCTGGATTTTCCAAGTGTAGCAAGAAAGAAAGAAGAAAGTTATTGAAACTGGAAATACAGCACTGGCAACATGCCTTGAGAGGAAGCCTACATAGTGCAGAGCCCTTTCTGGAAAGAGAACTGAAACCCTGGATAAAAAGCTTGTTCTCAGTGTGATGCTATTGCTGCATAGGAATCGGACCTTGATGAAATTGTCTAAAAAGTTCAAGTTTAAAAAAAAATATTTACTTTGCATTTCTAATGCTGGAGCCTTGCTGGCTTTCTTGCATGCCTTGTTGGGAGCAGCGGGGGGAAGGAGCAATAACTGAAATTGTGCAGAAGACACATGGACAAGGTACTGTATCTTGTGCCTTGTTACAAAGCAGAGTTTGCTTTACAGTACAGTGAGGTGTGGTTATTTATATCTGTTCTGTGAATGGGTAAAGCTAGGTGTGGAGACTCTGTGGTGCTCACAGCCACAGAGCAAAACTGTCAGATCAGGGAACTGACCCTGTGGGCTGAGTTGTGATCCTCTGCCCATAGCAGGCCTGACGCTAGCTCCCAGAATTATTTACCTGTGTTTCATGGGATGTCCTACTTGGGTAAAAATATTCTGTAGATTTCTGCCCTGGAGAACTTTCACCCTAAAAACTATTGCATTACTGGTTGTAGCTGATAAGGAAGCAATAGATTTGGGTAGCTGCATCAGGACTAAGCAGTTTGCAATACAGTGAAACATTTGGTTCTCCCAGCATGAATTCCCCCATCACTACCTTCTTGAGTGTGGCCAACTTGGTGTCCTCCTGAAGAGAAGGTTTCATCTCAGCTGCACTCTGGTCCCCCTCCAGCAGTGATTGTCCCTTCCTTATCCTAGCTTGCTCTCCTCCATCACTCTCAACACATGTGCCTCCCCTGCGCACACAGCATGCAGTGTTAAATTCTGGTCATGCGAGTGGGTTGAAGTGGGTGAGTTGCTGTTGTGGTGGAACAGATGGCGTCTGCAGTGCAGCCACCAGTTATGTGCATGTGCTGTAGGTGGTTGCTAAAGGAAAGGGGATAATTTAGAGGTTTTGTTGAAAAGGTTTGATAGTTTTATTTACTGGGGGTGGAACAATTAGAAAGCTGAGGCCAGCTTGTTTTTAATCAGAGGCTGGTGGGGAACTTGGTGCATTCCAAAGCAGCATGATAGGGATGGTTAAGAGAGGAATCTAATGATTTTCTGTCTCGATATCTTTCAAGTAGCTGGATTTCTGGACTACAGTCCACAATTTCCAGGTGTCTCCATCTACTTCAGTTATGTCCCCATCACTTATTGCAAGCAATAAGTGGCGACTCAGGTCACCTGCCACTCACACCTTGTCTGTTCAGCCTGATAACACAGGCTGTGAGCTGGTCCCTTTTCTTCTTTCCCTCACAAGGAAAAGCCTGCAGCTCCCACCAGGTTTCTCTCCCATGGATCCCCAAAATCTCTCAGTCTTCTGCATCTCACCTGAGCTTCCTCAGGCCCATACGTCCCCCCTCAGGTACCTGCAGCACTCAGGTTCTTTACAAACCCCTGACAGAGCAGCCGCTGGTTGCTGCCCCAGGGGCTGGTGTGCAGTGCCCCACTCCTTGAAGGCCCCCTTCTACATGAGGGTATAGTTTCAAAAAGGTACAAAGGAGCCATAGAGGGCAAGGGCTGACAAATCAACCCAAGGGTGTTGGTGAGCTGTAATGGGCTACTTCTGCCCCTTGGGTTTGTGGCCCTGTGTTGGGTTTTGAGGCATTTCAGATGTGTCCCATGACATCCCAGTCAACTCATTTGTGCTAGTGGTTCTCCTTTAGGATGGGCATCAAAGGCTGGTTGGTTGAGTAGGCTTTTTAAGACTGCTTTTCTGTAGTCATAATGACTATCTCCATAAAAGTACTTTTTGCTGCAGTGTTTCATTTGCAGTGGATATGTTTTTTTAGCTAAAGAGATTTTAATGTACATGAGGGAAGATCTGGCAAAACTTGGAGGAGGAGGTAGACTATTCATGTCCAACAGCTCACGAACAGGGTTGTTTTTTATCTTATGAAACAAATTGCAGATGTCCCTTGAAGGCCTGTGGTACCAACAGTAGGTGCTGAATTCCCTTGTTCAGTTGTGCAGCAAACAGTCTGAGGTCTTAGGATTTGCAACCGAAGCTTTCCTGCCTTCTCAGTAACACTGTACTGTGAGCTTCTGTCTAATAAAATTAGAAGATAATTTACATATGTTGTATACTTCACAGCTTCATTTTTCATGCGGAGTGGTGTATGGTATTTATGAACTGGTTTAATAGATTAGATCTCTGCTTGCACCTCCCCACACTCCGCTGTGTGTGGATGGAGGCTGACAACTCTGCCTTTATAAAAGCATTCCTTGCTCAACCCCATGACTAATGCAGATAATTATTTTTAAACCAGCTCTGGATGCCACTGCAGTGTGCTTTCATGTGCATGCAGAAATGTATTTACATTCATCTGGTGTTTGTGAACCCCAGGGTGCCGTGTAAATATTACTCTAAGTGTGCGGGTGAAATACTTTGTAGGGCTAGTGTCACAGTGGGGAGCCAGTTCATGTGATCTGAATATGCAGAGTTGCAAAACAGTAAGTGTAAAATAAAGATAAACATTGAAGAGATCTCATTTCATAGCATGTTATCAAACTCCCGTATTCCTGAAGATCCTCACAGTTGGTCCATTTGACACAGTGGCAGATTATTTCTCCTTTCCAAATGTAGCTGAATGTGGAACATAAAACCTACCTCAAAACCAGACCAGGGAGCAGGAGGGATGACAAAAACACCCTCAACCATAAGTCTCTCTTAGATTTTTACATCCTGGTACGTCGATCGATTAAAAACTTGACTGATTCGATGTGATCTGTTCTAACGAGCTGGTGATGCTGGTTTGTTGTATCTTAGTTGCTTTACTGCGTGGTCACATATAATTAAATAATTCGTTCTGATTTTTTTGTAGGAGTTGAAATTGGAGCCACTTGCTCCATTACCCATGGACACTTCCATCTGTTTTTCAAGATGAAAATCTTGCTTGTCTCTTCTCCCATTATCCAGAATCATTCTTTCTCCAAGCACTCAACAGAAACTTCTAGAAGATCTGATGTGTGTTGCCCTTCAGGCTGATAAGCACCCAGGGTGCATTTACTCAGATCTAGCTAGTTAAATAATATTAGGTGTTTTCTGCCTTAACAGACTACTCTTTGGCTTGTTCCATTTCTGGCAACATCTCCACTCTTCCACCCCTTCCCTGGGTGTTTCTCTTCTGCACATCCTCATCCTAGCTAGAGCCTTTTTAGTGAATACTAAAGCAAAGCAGCATTAATTGCTCTGATCCTCAGTGCCAGCTGCTCTCTTCCCACTGAGAAATGATCATTATTATCTTGCTAATTTATTAATTTACATACTTCCCTGTTAATGTTTCTGGGTCTGTTCTGTGTCTTTGGCCTTGTATTTACCCTTATAAATTCATGATTTCTGTCATGCTTCTCCTGAATAACTTACCCTCTTTCCTAGTTTTCTTACTCTTCTCAAGTTTCAGGCTGTTGCACAGCTCTTGACACAGCCAAGTTGCTCTGACAAGAACTATGCTGCTTCTATGCTTCCTCCACACTGGCATGGCTTGTGTATGTGCTTTTAATACTGTTCCTTTAGAGGGCTACCCATACTCCGAAACACCCTCTTCCCTTTCCAGAAAATTATTGCCATTGTATCCCAGGAATCACAGAAAGGTTTGGATTGGAAGGGACATTAAAATCATCTAGTTGCAACCCCCACTGCCACTGACAGGGACACCTTCCACTAAACCAGGTTGCTCAAAGCCCCATCCAACCTGCCAACCTGCTGCCTCTTTCATTTTCATTACAGAATCATAGAATAGTCAGGGTTGGAAAGGACCTTAAGATCATCTAGTTCCAGCCCCCCTGCCATAAGCAGGGACACCTCACACTAAACCATGCCACCCAAGGCTTCATCCAACCTGGCCTTGAACACTGCCAGGGATGGAGCATTCACAACCTCCCTGGGCAACCCATTCCAGTGCCTCACCACCCTAACAGGAAAGAATTTCTTCCTTATGTCCGATCTAAACCTCTCCTGTTTAAGTTCGAACCCGTTACCCCTTGTCCTGTCACTACAGTCCCTAATTATGAAGCAGAAAGTTTCTAAGTTTGTCCTTGTGCCCCATTAGAATAAAGACAGGATATAAAAATAAATAAAATTCTTTGTTGATACACCAAACAAATTACTTTCTTTCTTCTTGGCCCCTCCTAAACACCTATATAACATTATTTCATAATAGTCCAGTCACATGTGTCACCTAGCAAGTTTTTGTATTCAAACTACTTTCTAATCAACAACTTGAGTTCCTTTTCAACTGTTCTATTTATTTATTAAAGGAAGGTTTCCCACAGAGAGTTTTTATTTCTAAAATACTTTTTTAAAAGCATAATATTTCTAAAAACTTTCTCATTTCATGGAGATTCGTTTTTATGGTCAAATTTGTTCTAGAAAAGTTGCTCACTTTCTTTCCAATTTCAGTGCACACGCAATCTGCAGCGCAGTAAGACTGATACAAAGAGGTGGGAGAAGCAACTGTGGAGAGTCTGGGGGAAGAGGAGGGACAGGATATCTGCCTGAACACCCTCAAGTTCTGCCTATACTTAACAAAAAAACAAAACCAAAGATAACTTAGACTTGGTTCATTCATCCAGCCCTTTGAAGAAACACAGAGTAGGTGGCTTGACACATCCTCACCACTTGAGACTTCCAGCCGTTCTGAGCCCTAACACTGCTCGGCGGGTGCCTTCCAAGGAGGCTTTCATGGCTGGGGGAGCATATCTGCTGCTGTAAGCTGAAGATGGAGATCAAAACCCAACAGTTGACTGATGCAAGCACTAGTAATGCAGCTGGTGAAGAAGCACAAGAAAGCTGCTGTGTCTGGTCTTGAGCATAACAGAACGTTTAGCTGGTAGCTGTACCTGTTCTGAAGGCTACCTAGCAGAGATGGGAAGTGAAGCAAGTGTGTCTCCTGCATCTCTCTTATTTAAACTCTTCTGGTTTACAGCAGCTAAGCATGAAAAATCAAAAGGCTTCTGAAGAAGGTCATTGTGAATTCATGGGACTGTTTTCTTTTGCTCTGCAACCCACAGCATTGATTAGCAAAAGTAAAATATGTTATTGTGACATTTATCCCCTTCCTTGAAAATGAATCAAAGTAATTAGCAGGTTGGAGAAGCTGTTTACCTCAGCTATATGTTATCTCACCAGGAGCTCCCGTAAGATCTCTTGGCACTTTGGGTGTGCTTGGATTTTTTTATGTGACTTTCCTTTTTCTTTCCCAACACCAGTTTGCTGCTTGTAATGAATCCAGGAACAATAAAGATGGATTTATGCAGGCACCAACTCTCTTTTTCAAGGAGGGAATACAGTAGTGCATTGCAGTGGCTCTTTAATGCACCAATAGATCTTTTCCTGCTTCTGGTGATGAGGCAATGAGCAGAGCAGCAGATCTGTGTACTAAAAATGACTTGCTGTCCAACGTTGAGATCCACCTGGCCTGTCTGCCATTGACTCTTTCTGCTAAAATAGAAAGATCACTTTGCTTGCTGTTTTCAAAGTACAGGGTAGTATTATGAAATCTGACCTAACTGATTTCCATTGATGTTTCTGTTGGACAAATCAGGCTTTCACAGTTCTCATGGAAAGCGCTTGCTACCCATAAGAGTAAAGAAGTTCTCAATATGAAAAAGAATACATCCAATAAAAATACTGATTTTTTAGTCAATCCAGATGTCATAATGCTTCTTGAATTATGTTTTAGGTTTTACCAGACAGTGTCTCTCCCCTGATTTCACCCACAGGGAACAGCAGTCTTCCTCCTACTCTGCACCCAGTGAAGCATGCCTTGTGTGAGCCTGATTTGGAGTCTAAGGGTACAGCAGAGGCTGGGCTCAAAAATGCCAAACTACAGCTCTTATCAGGCCCTCAGTGGCACTTAGAGCTAAAACTACTCCAGTATGATTTTTTTTCATCCCTACTTTTATCTCATTTTCCATGAAAACTATTAACAATGTGACTTTCTTCATCAAATGTTTTCCCATGGGCCAGAAATTCATTTTCTGCCCTCTTGAAATTCTTATTTGTTAGACCCCAGGGGAGGAAGGCAATATTGAGCCTGGGATACTGAAGTAGCACATGTACAATATTCTGACAAGCAATACCAAAGTGAAGCCATAGTATCTGCATCCCGCAGTAGCTGATGCTGATGTGCAAAATTAGAATAAATCCAAGCAATACCATAGATTTATGATCAATACCTAATCAAGTTATTTCCTTAATAATCAGAAAGACTGTCAATTAGATCTGTCTGAAAACATGCTGACCTACAATCAGTTACATTTTTATCCTCTTGCATAAATGAATTAGACCTGAAAGCACTAAAGGGCTTAGAAACTAAAGCTTCCTTCAAGCTGTATATATGCTTCTGCATGCCTTGGAGGCAATCTGTCTTTTCTTTCTAAATAGTAATAAGTGCATTGGAAGCAAAACCCATTGGAACACTTCTGTAAACAGCAATCTGAAAGTGAAATGCAGTGAATAGAGCCTATCTGGAGCAGCAGTTTCAGCTGGGCATGGCCATTATCTGGATTAACTGCATGGGCAGGGGTCCATGTTCCTGGTTTGTACAAGAGCTGAGAGGTTCCCTGGAGCCTGTGTGAGGGAAGGAATGATCTCTGTGTCCCTTTCTTTCCTTTCCCATCCTGGTTGGCCCCCCATCATGATTTCTGAGGAGTGGTTTCTAGATGTTCCTGATGTCTTGAGACAGCAGCAGTATTTGCGTATCCTGAGATAGCAAATGGGGTGGGTCACAAAATCCCTTAAACCTTTTTAGCCCCTGTGCAGTTTGTACCTGAGACTAGAATAACATTAGAGGAAATATCTGTAACTTGTAAAAGCAGGAAGATGAGTGGTTCCCACAGCAGTGTGGCACCCATACAAATGGATGATCAAACTGTCCAGGTTGCAGTATGGGCTCAGACAGGCACTTTCCCATCTGCTGGAGCAGGATTGGAAACTTCAGGCTACCCAACTTCAGATGGTGCCCAGATTGATTCAGCAGCTCTTAGAAAGGGGCTTGCTGGGGTTTAGTCCAGCCAACTCTCTGGCTAGAGAAGAACAAAGAGACCAGAGTCTCTGGCATGCAACAAGCAGAGCTGAGCCCTGCAGCAGGGACAGGGACATCACCTCCATGAACAGCAGAAACAGCTACTGAGCGGGTGCTTAAGAAATGCTGCCAGCAGGTAAAGCCACTCACGTTTTGAGGCTGGTGTGTCTCAGTGTTGCTCTCCTGTGAAGCTGATCAGCAGCAATCAGTGCTGGCAATTGAAGGGGAGCGCAAGGGGCAGGCGCTGGGGCAAATTCACCTCTTAATGATGGAAACAGCCTTCTGTTAAAGGGTCAGAGATTAAAATGGCTGTAAGTGTAAGTCCACAGGTTTGCTGCTCAAGAGGATTGCTTCTTACAGAGGAGGCTGTTGGAAAGGAGAGAAGAGCTGGCACTCTGACCGATTTTGAGTGTTGCTATGGGCACCAGGAAGCTTGAGAGGAGGGGCCTATGGAAGCACAGTCTGAGGGCAGCAAGGTGACTGCAAGGCAAACCTCTATTAACCATTCTGGGCCTAGTTCTTGCAGCAGCACAGAGGAGTTTAATTTCCAGTTAAGGCTGCCCTGAAACCTGAGTTTGCCTGTTGGTTTGCAGCATGGGAGCATGGCACCTATGCTGATGGAGCAGAAGTGTGAAGGATGTTTGTGTGAGCGTGTATATGTAGCCTCTCTCTGCTGCTGGGCTGGTGCAGGGGAATTTAGTTAATAACAGAAGTGATGCAAATTTTTTGCCTCCGTCAGCCCTCTGTAAGGTACTGCCAGCCAGCTCCAGTGCACTGGGCTGGGATGCAGCTGGGTAAACATTTTCCATTCCTATGTATAATTCACTGTGAGATCTGAATATTTTATCCAAGGCAGATTCTTGACATTCATTTTCCTTTCCTCCTCTTTTTCTCCCCCACAGCCCAGGGAACAACAAAGGTGAACACATGAAGTCAGTATCCGACTCAGCTCCTGCGAGCAAGGAGGATACTGTGAGAGATGCTGATGGCAGCTGGCTCTAAATGGAAACAACTGTTGTACAGAGAAGGCAGAGCTGAGAGAGATGTAAAAAGCCCTAGTGTTTTCTTCACTGCTTAGCAATATGTGGATAATTTATTCCTGGGATGAAAGGTGCCACTGCTGGAGAAAGGGATGCAGGCAGAGAAAACACCTCTGGGAGGTTTGCTTGCATTAAGTGCTCTTTAATGTCTACTTCTGCTGCATGTATCATTTTGGTACTTAACAGGGGACATAAGCTCAGCTTTAAGAAGAGTAACTGAAAGGTGACACATTTCCCTATACCTCAGCTTTCAGCCAGTCATACCTGCTGACTCTAGTGCCTGTTGTTGCTCCTGTAGTGCTTGGGAGGGAACTTTGTCACCAGGATACGAGCTGGATGCACCACTTGATCCCCTGTGATCATGAGAATTGCTAAGTAGTAAATCCCACTTGTTGTACCAAATTGCCTTGTCACTTGTAATTGCAGAACTTTCCTTAGAGCAATGGGTAAGCAAAGGACGTTCTCAGGCAGTGGGTTTTACAGCTCTGCTGCAGTCTCTGGCACTTGTGTTAAAGTGGAAGGCTAGAACAAGAACATAACCCCTGGAAAGCCTTGCAAATGGCCAGGAATAATCACAAAAGTGGTCATGGGCTCATCTCAAAGCTCTGCTTGGCTTGAAGCTGTGTCCTTAGAAAAGGAAGGGACTCTAAAGGCTGCCTAATCCTAACATGTGGTATCTCACATGGTTGTTTGTAGCCCTTGCCCATTTGTGGATCTGAGTCTGCTCTCCAGAGTCTCCTGTGCTCATCACCTGGGAAATACCATCCTCCCTGAACCTTTATTAACCCAGCAGGTGCCCAGGGAAATCCCAGACATGGAAGCCTAATGGCTTGAAATAAGCTGAGGGTCTTACTGTGGGTTTGAGGCATACCCTTTATGTTTTGTTTTGTCAAGATGCTCTGCTTTGAGAAGCTGGGCTTCTTTCTTTTACAGGGACTGATGTTACTGTGTTATCTAAAGCATGTTTCTGCCGTACCCAGGGTGGATTCTCCTTCATTAACAACCAATGTCATTGGTGGGTTTGCTGGCTTGGATGCAAATGAAGGAAACCCACCCCTTGCTTGGTCATCCCATGTAATGCAGATGGTGCCATGACAGACCTCTGCCATTTGGGGCTTGCTCTTCTTTCAGAGACAGTGAGCACTTCAGGCTGCATATTTTTTCTGCCTGTATTGTGCCAGCTGGAGAAATGCACTTTCTGTTCCCTCCTTTCCCTTTTCACATATTGCTGGGGACCAAGATTTGCTCTGTTTATGTTTTCTGGGAATAAGGTGGAGAGGTGTGGGGTGGGCTTTTCTGCTCATTCTTTTTTCTCATCTTCTTGACTTGCACTGGGACAGCTGGTCTTCTGGAGCATGCACGCTCTTTAAGTACAGCAGTTATCAAGTGTTAGGCTGTGAGAAGGTCAGCTGCTGAACATCCTAACTGGTCCTTGGCTTTTCCTTAACAGGTGCAGCACCAACAGCTCTTTGGTAGCAGAGTTGGCCACTTGTAGGAAGTAATTCATCAGTAACTTCTGAGTGCTTGAATCACCCTCCTCCACTCATCGCCTCCTCTGGTCCCAGGCACTACTGATTTCTCCTTTCCTGATTTTTGAGGTGTTCCTTCTCCCAGCAGACCCAACAGCAGCTCAGCACAATGTGCTGCTGCTCTGCGCTCTCCTGTAAATTCACAGTACTGAATCGTCAAGCAGCTGCACACAAAACGAAAGGGAGCCTCAGTCCAGCTCCTCAGTGCTGAGGGGTGTGACTGTGTGAGTTCTTCTAGTTACAAACTCTTTACTCCAAAACTGACCTTATGCTGCAGCTGTACAAGTGACTACACACTTTATTGTATGAACACTCTTGACTTTTTTGAATTGGAAAGAATTGAGTTGAAAAGCTGAGTGCTGCAATGACCATTCTGGATTCCACAGAAGCACAGCTAACTCTTACAGGAAGAGGAAAGGAAATGCATGACAGAATTGCAAAGCTGGTTATGTTGTCCTTCTGCAGGCCCAGGTAAATTAGGAGGTCGGTGTAAATGTTCCAGCCTTTCCAATTGAAAAGAAGCTTCTCCTTTTCCTCCTGGCAATGCGCCAAATTGTAGCAAACTTCTGTATCAGCTTTCTACTACGGCAAGCTGGAATATCAGCTGCTCAAAGCCCGTCTTCTTTTACTTCTATGTTTTTACTAGCTTTAGAGCAAAGGTCATCTCAAGCAGTGTACAAAGAAACCCCTTCTTGAAAAAAGTTCATCCTTACGTGCCCAGAGTGCTGGCTTTTCAGGCTTTCTCTCTAAACGCAGGGAATAAACCTCAGAGTATGCTCCCAGCTCCATGCCACACTTTATCTCAAAATAACATTCCTTTATTAAAAAAACCCCAAACAAACAAACCCTAACACTACAATAGCTTTTTGAAGATTAAAAACTTGCTCAGAAGAAATAGACAATCTAACAGGGTCACCTAGTGATGCTAGAAGAGGAATGGAAGAAGACATGCTGGCGCCTATGTCCCCAGGCACTCTTGGGTCTCCACCTGAAAGTGGGCTTGTTGCTCTCTTTACAGCACCGAGCTCACCTGGAGCACCTGGTCTGGATGGATCAACTCTGTTTCCAGACAGAGGAAAGCAATCATGGGTATTGTGAAAGAGCCTGCACCAGATCCCACTTCTTCCAAAGCCCAGGATAACATTTTATTTCTGCAAAGTTATGATTAAACCCCGTTGGTTTTAAGCTTTTTTTTCTTGCCTTTTTAAAAAAGCCATCTGGCAAACCATATAACTTCTTTATTGCTCTTTGCTGCCTGATTTCTACGTGCCTTTAAGATCTGTGAAGCTCACATGCCACAAGCTGCACCTTTGCATAAAAAGCCTGGCATTCAGGTAATCTTGAAGAAGAGCCCTTTATTTCTTCTGTTTCCCTGCAGCCAGATGTATCTTATCTCCTGACTCATAAAACAGTAAGCATGACAGTGTTCATGCCCAAGGAAGCAAGCAAAAGCCTTGGGACAAGAGAGTTTAAATATTGAGCTGATTCACTGGTTTCTTGAAGGACCATCCCAAGGGCTGTGTAGCTGAGCACTGTACTCACCTTTTGCAGGAATACCTGCAGGTAAACGCACGTCTGCTGCCTCCACAGGCATTTTTAGGGGTACAGTTATGAGCCTATTCAATGCCTTATGTGGGGATAGGCTGTGAGGTTTTAACCTTTGCAGAAGTTGGCAAATTGGCCTAACACAGCTTTAATACTTATTTTCTGTTAGGAAAGAGCTGGGTCAGGTCAGCTGAGGCAATCTGTTTTGGCAGCCCACTGTTTCCTGAGACCATGGGAGTCAGTGCATGTTTTCCAAGTAACAAATGTGATTTCAGCATTCAACTGACAAAGCACACACTTCATGCGCGAGCTGCCTTCATCTAGCATGAGCAAAGGGCTTGCAGCATTCATGTGGAGACCTGGTGGGGCCTCTAAGGGCCTTAGGGGCTTTCTCAGGCAACAGGGGGAAGCCCTGGCATGCTAAAGCTTTTCTTTTTGCTGTTTACAGTATATTATATCGTTATTGTAGGAAGCTGATAAAAATTCATTCAACTTCCCTTGTGCAGGCTGTTACATTCAGTTTTTCTATGACTCAGGAAATAGCATAGGCTTGTGTGTTTCATGTTTGCATATAAATTGTATAGGTTTGTAAAATGCAAAGTTACATGTGCCCTGTAATAAAAGTATTTGAACATGCTTTTAATGACAGGGAAATTGAAATTAGACTGTCTTCAGAGCTTTTTGCTTCACAAAAAGGCAGGATCAAAAAATGATCAGTTTTGCTCCATGGTCTCTGCCTGGTTGTGCTAATATTTGCAAAAGTATTAAGCTTGAGCAGACATTTTTTATTACTTAGAACAAAATTTCCATTCATAAGTCTTTAAAAAGAATTTAACTTTTTGTTTGCTTGTTTTAATCTGAGTTTTGGCTCTATGAAGACCTGGTAACATCCCTTCAGTTTCCTAATG
Source organism: Agapornis roseicollis (assembly GCA_002631895.1). Lineage (NCBI taxonomy): Eukaryota > Metazoa > Chordata > Aves > Psittaciformes > Psittacidae > Agapornis > Agapornis roseicollis. The sequence continues at coordinate 70,070 of NDXB01001724.1, read as the reverse complement.
CTGAGGGAGTTCACTATTCGCTCTGTATGCCAATGAAACAACAGGGATGATGCCAACTGCTTTGTTCCACACCAGTCCAGTGGCAGTGTCAGGTAAATTACTTGAACCCTGGCTCTGTGGCCCACTCTATAAGCTCAAGCAAGACTCTGAATCATGAACAGTATGCACAAGTGCCCTCAAGTCCTCCTAAAGAGTAACTTTTCCTCATGCTCTCCTGGAAAATTCTTCATCTGGCCAGCTGCTGTCTGGCATGTGCTGTACTGAATAGCATATATGATTTTGTTTTCTGTCTCTGGTTTGTGTGATTTGCTGCATCTGGACTCTGGGATCTCAGAGATACCCAAACATGTTCAAGGTGAGGTGCAAAGTGATCTTCTGATCTTGGATGCCGCACAGTTGAAAGCCATCCTCAATCACAGCTTCTCCCATTAAAGTTTTTTAATAGGGCACCCAACATATGGTATTCAGAATATTCCAAATGCCAGTATAATAATCCAGATGCGTGAACCCAGATCAACTTCACTTGTTTTATATTAGAACAGCTTAAGCTGATTGCTTTTTCCACAGTTCATTCAGCTCTACTTGTTTTAATTAGGCAGACTTGCAAATGCTGGATTTGATATTTAGCTGACTAAGTTCCACATAGCCTGATGGGTGGTAATGTAAATACAGTACCATGGGTCATAAACATCCCTTCTGAAGGAAGGATGGAAATGAAGCATGCCACAACCATGAGAGGCAGGGAGCCACCACATTTCTGGGGTACTGTGCATCTCCCAGGACCATACAGAGTTTAAATAGTGGTTAAGGCAGAGGAGACCTTTGTGTTACAAATTAACCATGAAATATTTCCTTTTCAGGGGTTTAATTCACACACGCCACTGTTACTTTTTCAGTGGTGGTATGATACTGCTCCCGGACTGTTGTTGTTTATGTAGTGAGACAATACCAAGGGATGTGCCATTTGTGCCCAGGGATGTGCCACAACAATGCAGCTGCCACGGTCAAGCTCTGGCTGCACTGGAAGCACAGAGACTGCACTGCACCGTGGGCTGCAGGCAGAGGAAAGTGGCGGATGAATCCCTGTGAGACATCTTGGCATTGTATCATAAACGAGCACTCCTTTCCCTTCCAGCAGGCAGCTGCTCTGTTTCTCCCACACCAGCACACCAGTGTGCTCATGAACACAGCCTTGCAATAAGTTGTCGTGCTGTGAATGCCGGTGCATGGGGAGAGGAACATGCCCTGCTGCAGGAGGGCTTGCTAAACCCTGGTAAAGAAGCAAAGTCAGCAGGCAGCCTGATGGGCAGATGCCTGGCTGGTGTTGGGGCAGGCAGATAGGCAGAGATGCCCCCAGCAGCAGGGAGAGAACTTTTGGCTGAGGTGGCATTTCCCCAGGGTTTCTGTCCATCCATTCATTTTGTGTCTGTTCTGTCACTGGTAGCTAGAAGGCCAAGTCTTGGACATAAGTACACATAAAGGCTTTTGTGCAATCACACCTATTGCTAGAGCAAATTCTGGGGCTCTTGTCTGCCACAGTCTATTAGAGAGACAGAGATGCTATCAGAGGTCGTTTTGCTAATGGGTGGGTTGTGTTTTTCTGTTGGCTTCTGAAAGAAGCTTAAATCTGTTTGACACCCAAAGGGATACCAGCATGCCAAGCTGACATGTCCTTCTGTTTCTCAGGGCTGTGATACCTTGAAGATAGGCTCACAAATCATAGTAATTCTGCTTCTTGCACTCAGATTGGCACCCTTTCTTGCAGAGCTGTACATGCCATTTAATAAAAGTGGCCTTTATTATGCCAAGATGTTTTTCAGTGGCAATGATGCTCTTCTCTGCATTTATAACCCGGTAGAGATGTAACTTAGGAAGGGATGTGCTATAGGCCACCCGGTGTGCTACATGACCCTGGCCTTGCAGGCAGGCTACACTAGAGCAAAACCAACATAATTTTCTTCACAGTCCATCTGACCTGCTGCCCTGGGTACCAGATCCGCTGGCTCCATTGATGCGAAGGGTTAACCAGCTAATTGCAGAGTTGTAACGTCTACTCCTACGTTTGCTACTATGCAGGGAGACGCATTGCAGAGAGGGCACTGGGTAAGCAGCCCACAGACAAGTAACAGGGGAGAAGCAGGTGGCCAGCAGCACACAGGAATTTCTGGCTCAGTCCTGTGACTTGACACAGGGCAGTGCTAACCTGAAATATATGGCTATGTTTGTAGAATCGGAATCATAGAATGGTTTGGGTTGGAAGTGACCTTAAAAATCGTCCAATTCCAGCTCCCCTGCCATGGGCAGGGACACTTCCTACTGCTCAAAGCTCCATCCAACCTGGCTTTGTACACTTCCACGAATGGAGCAGCCACAGCTTCTTTGGCCAATCTGTGCCAGTGACAAAGTTTCAGTTTAGAAGCAGAGAGATGTAAAGAAAACAAAATCCATTGAAGCAACTTGTCCAACCCATTCTGAATTTGTGTATGTGTGAGACGGCTGCTGGTTTCCCCTACAGAAGCTCTTTTCTGCAGATTGATGTATCTGGAAAAGGGAAAGATCTCCAACCCTAAACATAGCTTTCATATTCAGGAGCTAAAAACCTGCCCCAGTCAAATTCGTGAGATGCTTTAAGCTTACCCAGGCCTCCCTGGTACAGTGTATGAGAGTATAATATGTGAGGCCAGTGAGTGCACAGCATAGATCAATGTTCCTGATACCTCTCCCTGCTCTCCACAGGTGACCATGTTGCCCCACCTCAGCCTTGTGCATGTGCAGACATGTCTGACAGCTGATAATCAAGCCTGGGAGTGCCTGAAAGCATCAAGGTTGCAGGGAGATAGAGGTAGGCATCCAGCTAAATAGCTGTCAGGATGAGACTTGCAGGCAGTGTTTAAGTGGGTAGTCAGGTCTCGCAGGTCTCATGTACTCAACACACAGCTTGTCCTTTGGTTTCCAGCTCCTGCTCTCCTACTGAAATGCCAAAACCCTGTGAATGCTGCTGCACATTGTTTGCATTAGGAGACAACAAGCCACCTTGTACGTGCCATCAGGATAGCGCAGTGCTGCCAGCCTTCTCCCATGCTGGCCTGGGGATCCCTGGCCATAGGCAGGGATGCTCTGGCTGGCTGGCAGCACAGCACAGCCCAACACAGCACAGCACACCACACCACACCATGGCAGGCACCTCTGTGCTGTGATCAAGTGTGGCCCTGCCGCAGGTGTCTTGGATACTGGCCCGTGAGTCAGGGAAGGGTTTTTCAAGCAGTATGTGAAGAGGGGCAGAGCCATTTTTCCAAAGGAAGGAAATGATGGAAAGTGAGCAATAATTCAGTGGATTGACCTTGCACTGACTGTGAGTGGCTCTGACTCCCAGTGTTCAGAACTGACAGATGAAAAGCTTTTTCACAGAGTAATTGCAAAGAAAAGGACTTTCCTGCTGGCCCCGAGCAGGTGGGATGGTGTTCATGCCTTGGCTGCTGTTCATTCCCCTGCTATCACATCCAGCCAGGCAGCCCCATCTGGGAACTGGCCAGGAAAGGAATTGAAGGCATTGGGTGCATTTGCCTGGCAAAATGAGACAGGTCACTGACTTGTCACTATTAAGGGCTGTTCATGTGGAGTAATCACACCCTCACATTTCCTCTTCCCACCAACAGGTCATGTCCAGGACACGTTTCAAAACAACGTTTTGTTTTCTCAGGTACAAACTGACATTTTTTTAATATGTTCTTTTGTACTTTTAGCCTTTTCTATTTAAATTTACCCAACGTGCTGTCACATGCTGCGCTCATAACACGAATATACAAAGGCTAAAACAGAAGATAGGAAAAAAGAAGTTTGTCAGGAATCTGGTCTGAAATCACCTTTGTGGAAAGAAGCAACTAGATCAACAGTGATGAAAGTGTTAGATGGCTGCATTTGATGCAAAAGTGTTTTTATTCAGCCATTCAACAGAGTGAGTCCAATATCAATAAAAGCAGTCATTTAGAAAACCATTTCCTTCACTATGTTTGGAAGCAGATGTGCACAGACCTATTTCTCTGTGTGTCTTGACTGTATATATATGCCTCACTACACCATTACTTAATTTTCGCACTCTTTCACCTGTGCATTAGGTCATTGCCTCATTTTCTAATTGATTGACATCTGTAAATGTCATAAGCATGTTATTCATCTTTTCCAGGTCACTCATGCAGATGTTAAATGGGACACATTTTGAAGAGGATTCCTCCTGGTGAACCTTTGTCATATCTCCCTTGACTTAAGCACTATGAACTTAGGCAGATGGCTGAGCTTGCTTTATAGCCATTACCTTTGTGGGTGATACATGATAAAGTATATTTCTCTTCAAAAGTACCTTTTCCACGTCTCTTCACATCCTGGGCCCTCTGAACCCTCCTGAGGTTGACAAGAGCTTAGCAGCAGAAACTTTTGTGGCAGCATTGATCCTTTACGTTTCTCTGAAAACAGAGAGGACTGCACTTAAGTGCTTTGCTGAGAGGGGGCGGAAAGAGTGCTGCAGCTACTCATACAATTTGACTGTGCTGTGTGCTGACAGCTGCCCCTCCCAAAGACCATTCTTTTGTATGGTCAGCACTTAAAGACCCATATAGCACCTATAAGGTGTACCTCTTAAAAAGATGGTCTAAATCAGCACAAAATCTTGTGGGACTCAGCTCTCCTGTGACATCTTCAAATTCTGTCTCAGTTATATTTCTCACAAGAAAAGTGAAGGTAATTTATATGATGAGCTAAAACTCAAGCAGTTGAATACTTTTCCTTCTTATTCTGTAACGTTTTGTTTACTTTTAGGTTTTTTGTTTGCTTTTTGCTACTGACAGATTGTCCAGAGATTGTCACTAAATTGTCTATTAAAATGCATTGGTGTCTCTTCTAAATTGATGTACTCAATTCAGTACCTAGCAGCATTTGGAAACCATTCAAATTGCATACATTTAATCTGGCTTCTCCACCTTTCTTCAGTTCCCTCTGGAGTAGACCTGGAATAGCAAATGCTGGGAGTGAAACTCAATTTCAGGTAATAGAGAACTGTTCATGGATGTCAGTGTATTCCAGCCTTCTCTATTTTTTTAAAACATTCATGTAAGAGTTAGTTGAGAACAATACAGCTTCAGTTCTAAGCCAGTGTTTAGGTGTTAATGACAAACTATGAAGGCATGCCCCACATAGCTCTGTTATCCTCTGTACCCATGAACCCTGGTTCCACCCAAAAGACTCAAATGTTTCTTGTGGAGGCCATCTCCCGCTGCCAGACAGGCTGCTGGGAGTCCCTTGTTCCTGGTCCTGCTCTTCCTGTTGCACAAAACACAATTTCAAAACCAGCTTGAGAAATAGTTCTGTTATTTTTCTAACCCTTAAGCCCGTGGCCTAGCGCTTGCCTAGATTGCAAATACCAAAGGGGTGATTAAAAAGCCACAGACTCTCCTGACCCCATGAGTAAAACCTTGTAATCCTTTTGTTGGGCAGGTATTAGTTTCTCTCGAGCTATGATGATTTATGGACACAAGAGGACAGCGTTTTCTTTTTGGATCGAAAGCTATGTGTTTGGGGGTTTTTTTGAGTACTTGTATTTTGAGTCAAAAGTTCCTTTGGGCCTTATCATATACATTAGGGATGGGGTTTGTCACTACCAGCTTTTTGATGGTAATACTTGTCATCAGCTGTGACTTGTCATCTTGCTATGATTGCAGAGTTCATGAATGCTTCCTGAGAAGGCTGGATTTCGTAAAGGCATACAGACAAGGTGTGGGTGGTGCAGCCAGCTATGCTGGTGTTTGTGTACAGGTAGGTCCCTGTTTACTCCTTGCCAAGAGCAAGGCTATGTGAAATACAACAGTGGCAGCCTCCTTTCATGCTCAGCTTCCAGAAACAGGCTAGGGCACAGCTCCTTTTGCCACTTGTCCCCAAGCTGGTCTCTACCACAGGGGGGAAAGAGCACTAGTATCCACAGAAGAGGCAGTTGCCAGGAATGGCACCCCGTTCCATGGACATTGCATGTTGTGTGCAGAACATCCCTGTCCTAAAGAAGTAATACCCCTCTATCAACATAAATTGGTGACTGGCAAGCAAAAGCAGCCCAGAGCTGTGTGAAAATGCCAAGTAAACGAAAACATCTTGTCACAGGCAAAACAGCCTTGACTCAGGGAATTTAATTTAATTCATTGCTAATTGACATTAACTTTTGATAACTGATTTGGCTATAGAGGCTAAAAATAAGATGCCAAGTGATAAAACAAACACCCCCAGGCTCAGCTTCAGTACAACACTTCTCCTCCCCCTTTCCTAGTCCTCACTTCCCTTGTTTTCACTGCAAGTTGCACTTGGTCCCTCCCTGTCCCTTGGGTGATGTGCAGATGACACAGGAGTTTGGGGTCAGTGCACAGCAGTATTTATGTGCTGATCCATGCTATCTACTTCTCCTTTGCCTGGTCTTAGCTCTTCGTGGGTTGCAGTCCCTCTAGGGTCCTCCTTGGCACAGAGAGCCACCTCCCAGGCCTGTATCTCCAGCCCCGTGTGCTGCCACATGCCTCCCCTATGTATTTCTCCAGATTTTGGAAGTCACAGCAGTAAAGCATTGTCATCCCTGTAATTGTCCAAATTCATTCTCTTCCTCACCTGTCAAGCCTTTTCTCCAAACAAGGTTATGTCTCTTTCCCTTCAGCTACCGCAGGGTATCCTCACCAGCTCATTTGTTTTATCCCTGTTGCTAGTCTTCAGCAGCTCCTGCTGAACAATCTGTGTTTTGACACATGTAGAAACCTCTCTTTTTCAAGTATTCAAGGCCATTTTAGGTGTGTAGGTGCACTGTCTGAACTTTACATTAAAAAGTTGCAACGGGTGTGCTTAACTGAAAGAGCCCTTTTCTGGGGACTAACATTGAAAGGAAAAGGTGTGAATGCTCTCTAGTAAATAGAAACTACTCAGCACATAGAGCAATATGCCTGAGCCCCTGTGATGCAGAAACAGTGCTGCCTCCTTTCTTCTGTTCCTCTTAAGGGACTCAAGACATGACAATTTGTGTACATTGGTTAATTAGTAATTGCGAGTTACTACCAACTGTTGAGAGTTGGGCATTCACTTATCTAATCTCAAGCTTGTTTTCTGAAACTTACTTCTGTTGAAACATGGCTTTTATGTTAGGCTCTTGTTTGATCTATTTTGTACAGCTTTAGGGAAGGCTGGGCCAGTCCTGTGTTGCCTTATGTTACTTTAGTGCACTGCTGGTTGCTGTACCCTAATTTTTCTTGATGGGCCAGGAAAGGGTGATAGCAGGTCTTAAAAAATCTAAATCTTGTACCTTCTTCAGCTTCCTCCCCTGAGCATTAAATCACAGGGGAATCCTACAACATTTGGAGCAGAAGCCCAGTCTGTGCCATGTGTCTTCATAGGCACACTCCTGAATTCTTTTCCAGCTGAAAATCGTGTATAAAATAAGGAAAAGAAAACAATAACCCACAGATTTTCTCAGCTGTATTTTAACCTCTGAGCTGTTTACTTACACGTGTAATAGCTTGGGACCTGACTGTGCTGCAGTCACTAAATTTCATCTTAGGGATGAAATGAAAGCTGTTTTCATGAAAAATTTCTTTGACCCATCTACAGGCAAGTCACTGCTGGCCTTTTTATCTTGTTTTCACATCCTGCTGAGATAGAAGTGCTGCAGCCAGAAGCTGTTGAAATGAAAGGATTTGCTGTCTGTTTTGTGACCGTAAATGGGTTGTGGAAAGGAAACATTTGAGGATGGTGACTCCAAAAAGTCATGCCAGCATTAGTTTCTGATGCTGGAGTGCCAGACATCTCTTACAGTCAGCTCTCGTAGCCATTAGAGATTACATTTATGGCAGACAGAACCAATTCCAACTCCTATATGGTTTGCTAGCAATACAAATATTTACTTTCTGTCAACTTCTGACTCTTTGGAATAAGTTTGCAGGGAGCAAATAACTAACAAACTTTAAATATCATAAAAGTTGAGCTGGGTGTAGCTGTTTGCTGCTGGTCCTGCTCTTTCAGCTGCATGTGCCATGAGAAAGAATCAAATTGATTTTGAAGAGGAACATGCTTCCAGCCCTTGGATGTATTGAAAAGCCTTTTAAATACAAAGCATATCTTGAGAATTACTTGAGAGCATAAGTAGCAAAAAAGTAGCATAGACCTGTGTGAAAAATCCATTCCTTGTACTCAAGGAAGGCAAGTGAAGCAATGTTACTTAGCATTAGAATTAACTAATGCTGACAGGTGAAGCTAAAATAAAATTATCACCTACCACTGGAATATCTGAGATCTTAAAACATGATGTGCATTGACTTCTTTGGAGTCATCTTTATCTGTCGAGCATTTTAAAGAACAAGCTTCTTCATAAAGAAGAGGGAGGGCATATCTATTGTTCCTCCCCAGCAGTTGCTGTGTGTCATCAATTACATGTTGAAGAGCAGTTTTACAACTAGCGCAAACTAATGTTAACTCCCTTAACATTAGTGACAATAAGATCATTCTGATTTATACCAGCAGGCTTTTACTTTGTTCATTTCTGCTAGATCAGGTAGTTCAAAGATGCAAAATTTAAGGGACTTTAACTTTTAAGGATTTGTATGACACAAGCTATGAAGGCAACCCAGCTAGTGCTTCCAGAAGGGTAGCTTAGCCTGGGCAGGGCTTTACCAGTGTTATAAATGACTGAAGCCCAATTTTTATCAAAAATATACAATTTTATTTAGGTTCAATTAATTTTAAGTAGAGAAGCAATAAGCAAAGCAGTGTTGGGTGCACAGGGAGTCTCTGCTCCGCCACAACGCACACCAAGTCGCAGGAGGAGCGCCTTTTATCCTTTGCAACCCCTCTATCAGACCATCATCTTTACCAGTCCTTCTCCGCCAGGTGGTTGACTCATCTTCTCCTTATTGGGTCCTCCAGGTCTCAGGGTCCTGTCTCCAGGCAGCATCTTGCACAAAGGGGGTTGCACAAAAGCATGGCTACTACATTGTTTAAAACCAGGATGCATACCCTGGTTACTTGCTTATGGTTTGGTTAATCGTTGAGCACAGTATACCACAATCACTTTAATACTTTATAAAAGTTATCCCCTAGAACTATAAGTAAGTTTCTATAAATTTCACATATTACAAGAGTTACAAAATACCTCCCATTCCTACACAATACAAAGTTTATTAACGCAAATCACCCTGATATTCCCCACAATTACAAACACACTATAAAACTTGTATAATCACCATAATACTTACAATGAACTATCATCATCACTATAACAAGTTCACTTAAACAACAAATGTTACAATGATCACAAGGTGTTTCTGATCCACACATAACACAATCACACATATTACAGTGAGGGTAACTACAATTTTGACATGAGTCAGCTCGATATTTCTCACACCAGGTTATAAATACAAAGCTACCACAATCCCATATTAATAACAGCAGTTAGCTGAATTACTCTCAGCTGTGTGAGGAGAGTGAGGCAAACCAGCCATGTACATAAAGATATGAAACCAAGAGGAAATTGGTCCTGGTGAATACCAGATCAGCCAAAGTCCCCTGCCCTGGCCTCCCCAGACTGCCTCCATTGATGAAGCAAAAGGTGGACTTCCTAAAATCTGAAAGGAATTACTTTTTCTACCATCATTACTGGCTGAAGGCAAATACTTTTGAGAGTGAATTAACAAAGCTACTACCTTTATAATGCTATGGTTAAAGGCTCTCCAGGGAAGGCACTGACTCACAAAACTAGTGTTGCTCCTCCTTTTCAGCCTAAGCAACAGAACAACATGCGCAGATGTGTGACACATGCTGCATTTGAATTGCAAGCAAGTGGGGAAGGTACAGATACTAGCCTCAGTGTCAGGAACCAACTGATAGTCTCATCAGTCCCTGGATTTTGAATGTGAATGTTTGCATGAGTCAAATAGTCAGCCTCATTTTGCATGGATTTTCAAATTCTCATCTTGTTCCCTGTTTTTTTAAAAACCGAAAGGTCGTAAGTGGAGCTAAGCAAGGAATTTGGCAGGGGGTGCTGGTAGAATTGATAGCTGAACAAAAAAAATGGAGGGCAAAATAATGCTTTTGAAGTTTCTTTTTGGGTTTTGGTTGGTTTGGTTTGGGTTTAATTATGATTTATTTTAAAATGAGGGGAAAAACAAACACTAGTTTGAGTCCAAAGAAGGTGTTTTGTATGAAACCTGCTCCATGAATTTTGGGCATTATTATAGTATTTTGTGGACCCATTTTTACAATTGATGTTGAAAAATATTATTCACAAGCAAAAATAAAACAGGACTAAAACAAAATATTTTATTGAGAAAGCCAAGACAAACTGGTTTAACTCTTTCAAATCTTTCCTCTAACTTCCTTCAGTTTTGGCAAGAGGCATTCATTTGACTTGCTCTGTATTCCTGTGTAATTTCAGTAGAAATTTTTGTTTCTGGCCAATTTTGTTAAACGTTCACATCAATGAAGCCAGTGCCTAGTAATAAAGAAGAGAAAAATAAGAATCTATTTTCATAACTCTCAGAAGAATTTCCTAGCAACTTTTCTATCTGCTTCCCAGTTAATTGAAATTTCCTTCTCTTGACTCAGTATTTTCAAGGGCAAAACCTGAGGACATCTTCTGGACTTGGTTCCCACACAGGAATGTGCATGGTTGTCACTGTCTCTCCTGACTTTTTCAAGTATGGTTGTAATTTTTGCTCTGTTTTGGTCAGTCAACTGTTTGGTTTCATTTATGCAAGTTAAATGTACATACAAGTAGCAGTATGTAATCTATGACCATGAAATTACCACACAGTCAAATTTCCCCTAATACCAAAGTGCTTGCTCTGTGCTTCTCAAACCAAACACAGAAATAAACCAAAACCTTCCAACAAACCCAATAGACTCATCAGCCTTTAGGAAAATAAAAGTATATCTAGTAATGTTAATTCAAAAATTGAAGCTGCTCCTATTCTTTTCCAATTGAGGGACCATGGCTTGCCCTTTCCATAGTGGTATCTTACAGAAAGAAAGGTAATTCCTCAGGCAACCACATGATACAGAGCATTTTGGTTAAAACCTACATATTATTGCTTGGAAATATACTGAAATTATGGTAACACATCCTGTGATAAATTTTCAAGCAGTTGTGTCACTGCTTCTCACTGGGTTTCTATACAGAGTCTTGACACGTGCTAAAATAGATAAATCACGGGTAAAGAAATTTAAGCTTTTGCTCTCTGGTAATACGTGGTTTAGAAAAGCATGAGGCATGCAATAGAGTCTGTGTGGGTGGGAAATACTTATCTGCAGTTATATTTTAATTACTGACACACATGGATTTGTTAGAAGAGCTTTTTGCTCAGGAAATGTACAGAAGCCAGGATACAGAGATACCTGCATACTTTCCCAATTGATCTTCTACTAGATGGGATAAAGATTGTGTCCTTTGGCCTTAGACAAGATCTAGGAACACATGCTCTAGAGATACACCACAAAAATGTAAAAGATTATAAGGACAAGTGAACAGAACAGGAAAATACAGCTTAAGTGCTACTTTCTTAATCCATGTTTATCTATATTTTTGTCATGAATCTGATGTCCAGAGAACGTCAGTTCCTGGCTAATGAAAATCTCGTGATTTAATCTCTGCTTGCTAGAGAAACTGAAACCAGCACAGTACAAATAATACACTTTCTTTACTTTTAACACAGGAACTGTGTCATAATCCACAAAAGGTTTTTTTAAACCTTGTACTAAAACTAAAAATAATTTTGTAATCAGAGCAGATGTCACAATTTATCCTTCTGTGTACATCTTTTCATACTGTAATGAGCTGCGCTCTACTTACATATGAATACCCAGATCATCATGTAGCCCTGGTGGTCATACATGGAAGAGAAGGTCTTTGAGGTCCCTTCCAACCCAAACCATTCTGTGATTTATTCTGTGACTTAGGCCCATATGGATGTGATAACTTGTAGTGAAAACACACATATTGTTTATACTGCTGCAAAGATGTCCCTCAGAGAACTGAAAGGGAACTGTAAAGCTGAGCTAATCTAACATTCTCTGCACTTTTATTCACAGACAGATCTTTAATAGCCAGAATAACACATGTGCCTGCCTGGCACTGCAGTCAGCCTAGAAAATTGCCATCAGACTAGGAAATACTTCTGTGTCTGGTTCTGCATCCTGCCCTGTTAGATACCCAGAGACGTGTCCATAATTTGCTTTGGCTGCTTTTGACCAGCACACCTTAAGAGCCAGTACACCATCAGGGGCGCCCAATCTCACCCACAGGCTGCTGGGTAGAGAGCCCTGGGCTGTGCAAAGACCATGGGTGAGCATCATCCTCTCACCTGCCCCTCCAAACCCCTGGCTGTGGAGGCTCCACAGCACTCTTGCTCCAAGCAGCTTAGACATTCACACCTCTTAGTGTTAGGGGTTTGCTTTTAGCACTGCCCCAAACAGCTGCTTGCACTTTTGGTAGGGTTTGGGTTTTTTGGGGTATTTTCTTGGTATTTCACTTTTTATGACAATATTTACAGCATATTCTGTTGCCTATTTGTGTTGAGAAAGTTCTTCAAATGAATATCACTTTACTGTGAACTCCCAACCTTTTCTCTGGGGGAAAAACAATATGTTTTTCAAGTTATTTTGTAGTCCTTTTCTTAATACCTTCCTCTAATGAAATCCAATTTAACTAGTTTTTATTTTCTGGATTGCCACTTCTCCTTTGCTGCTGTCCCCTTTTGAAAGGAAAAATGGGAAAGAGACTCAGGTAACTGTGAGGAGGAAAAAAAGTTGAAATTGGCACACTTGGGAACCTTCGAAAAGAAAATGTTAAAGTATGTGATTTCCTCCATCCCTTCTCCTGACAGTCTTTAATGATGTGTTTTCAAGAACGTCTTTAATTCAACCTACAGTGGATCAGAAAAAGATAATTATCATTCTGGGGTTTTAAATTGTTTTTCAGAAAGATTCAGGGGGGAATTCCAGGCAGATCACGCTTGTCTTCTGGGGTGAGTGAAGGACCGCCACTAGATTTTGCTGCAGCTCTTGCCATTTTCAGCTGGTTTTGCATTAGGATGTGTTTCTGAAAACTCTAACTGTAGCAGGGGCAGTGGAAAGATGTTCCTCTTCAGTGGGCTCTGGGTCAAATCCAGATTTTGACCCTGGATTACTATGATTTAAGAAGTTTAGAGACTTGAGCCATTACCTCCTTTGGGCTTTTCCTTTAAGAATTAGCTATTATGATGGCAAATGGAATGTCAGCTGTTTCAACTGGTACCTTGTACTACAGGGATGAGTTTTAAAGCTTTCCTAACTCAAATTGCATTTACTTAAGTGCATGTATTAAATAGCTGCAATAGGATTGTGTTCACTGTGTGGACACAGGGAAGACAAAATGAGCGATGTTCGCTTCTGCATTATATTTGTGTGTGTGTGTATGAAACAAGAGTACGAATACTGGCAATTCTCTGTATTCACTCATAGATGGCACTAGAAATTCTTGGAATTCCTTTATTTAGAACGAAGTAAAATGATTTTTACTTTTCTACCAATAGGTGGAACTAGCAATGTCCTCACTACTTACGGCCTGACAAAAACAGAAGTGGTGCTTTCCTTTTCTTAGCTCCGTTTAATTAAAATGCAAAATGCAAACCACTAATCCTGCTCATCCCAATTTTTCCAACAACACCTCTGAAAGAGCAGCCCTGTCCTGTAAAATGATACACAGTATTGAGTCTATTTAAATATACAACCAGAGCAGGCTATCAGAGTCAGAAGAAGGAATCAATGTGATTTAGAAGGCAGGATGCATTCTCCCTTTCCCAAACAATATGGAGGACCACCTAGATTACCTTTATCACTCATTTTCGTAAATCTAGCTTTACATTTGAAAGCAAACTTTGTATGTGCTGCAGCACAGGGAACATGCTGCCTGCCAGCTGCTCTCAAGTGTTCACTCCATCCTTATCAGTATTCTTGAGATAAAGCTAAGTGCATGAAAATTAGGGCAAATGGTCTAATTTCATCACATTTTAAATTAGGTCGCATTCACCTCTGATAGCTAAACTTAGGTATTGGCCTCCTTAGTCTTCCAGCATTTTTACTTCCTAAACAATGCAGATGTTGCCGTTTTAATTGGAAATGCTAAGTATGCAGGGCTGATGGTCTCACAGATTGATATTACTGGAATGATGCACTTCAGGAGCAGGTGAATGAGGCACTGTCCAAAATGAAAGGATGTACTGAGATCCCCTGAAAGGGTGAACACATCTCTTATTAACGTACAGCAAGGACTCCAGGATGAATGGGGCTGTGTGTGTATCTCATTGCCTTTTGATGGGCTGAATGAATTAGGCAGGCTCAAAGGTTTATCAGTTCCTTTTCTTGGCTAAGTGAATTTTTCCTTTGACAGAATAAGGGGAAAGACCCAGAAGTCATCAGCTTTATTTTTCTCACCTCACGTTCCTCTGTTGCTTTTCAGTGATGATGCATACATCTGTGTGTCCATGAGGAAAAAACCCCACCAACTGGAATCTGAACAAATGGGAAAATCATCCTTATTTGTAAGAACTAGCAGAGTAACTCAGCAAGCTAGCACAATCTCAGATACTCTGCAGCACTGAAAAAAACCTCCCATCCAGCTATGTTCCCACCATATAGTTTAGTGGTGCTTGAACAACAAACACAGGGGCCTTATATACAGGACAATTTAGATTGCCTATCGCTCCCAGCTACATATCCTCTTCTGTCTCCCAAGGTCATGAATAGTACCAATGACAAGGCTTTTTTGCATCTGTCTGCCTCACTGTTCAGGCAGGGCACGTAGGAATTTCCCAAGTTACCCTCGAGTTAGGAAGGCATTGCAAGCCCTGAAACTGCTCACTTGCATCTGCCTTGGCAAGTCTTCCTGTAGGGCCATACCTGGGGAAAATGCCTTCCAGCAGTGGGAACATTTCACTCCATGCTAAAACAGTCCATATGAGTCTTCTCTAGTAGTTCATTTTCAGTTGGGCCTCCAACATATGTATCTGGGCGGGAGAAGAAAGTGGGAAAAGAAGCTGTTTTCAATACAACTTTGGCATGGAGAAATGTTTCAGTTTTATTTTTAAATGCTCATCCTCCCCTTCCTAAGAATGATTTTTCTTGACAGCTTTTTAAAAACTGTATTCTCTGTATTACCTTGACTTTTAGCACTACCCCGGTACCTAATGCCTCTAGTACTCATTTGCCTATAACAAAAAGAAGAAAAGGAATGAAGAGTGAATAATATTGAAAAACATATAGGAGTTTTCTTGTTTCTGAGGACACCAAAGTTGGTAGGACAAAACAGGTCCACATACGCAACAAAAGGACAAGCTCTGTGGTATTAAGGACTGCTGCACTTTGTTAACCTTATGAAGCTCAGTAGTCTAACATTAGTTTGTTTCACAAGGGGGTTGGTTTTTTTGCTTCAGTTTTCTCCAGTCCGGCTTTCTCTGCAGAGCTGCTCCAGTACTTTGCCTCTATGCTGTTAGAGACCTTTAACTTCCATCATGCTCATATATGGCTACTTTATTCTAACTATTTTGAGCTGGCTTTTCTACTCTTTCTAGTCTGTTTACTTTTCAGTGGGGAGCACTGAGCTGCTGATGTCCATTTGCACTCTGAAAAGGTGTGGTATTATAAAGTAGTGTCTAAAAAAAACATTCTTTCCACAAAGAGGTAAACAAAAGCTTGTTCAGAAAACAGTGAATAGTTACATAGTGAGAAAGTTCATCCTCAGACACCCCATCAATGCATCTCAGCATGAGTCTATCCAGTTTACTGGACACCCAATGCTTGTGCTGCTCGGAGGACCAGCACCCCTAAAAAGCAAGCCACTTTTGTACTATCTTTATCACAGTTGTATTAGCAATGCTGTATGTTCCCTTATGGAGATCAGCAGAGGAGCACTTTTCTGCTGTAGAGATTGGCTGGACAAAGGCTACCTCATCCCATGGGAAAAAAAAAAAAAAAAAAATTATATTAATTTCATTCCCTTTCCTACCTGCCTAGAAACCTCCAGATTTAGCTCCAAAATGTGGGAATATGTCTCAGCCCATCACAGACAACTACCCAGTGGTTTGCAAACTCATCTAAAGGGAAAATATGCAGGTTCAATTCTCTACTCTGCCCTGCTACAGTGTCAGACTTTAACCCAAGTCACTCATATATTGTCATTCAGTGAACAGCTACTTAGTGGTTCAAGTAGCATCTATGGGCTGCATTGACTGTGCTCAGAAATCTCATGCTGAGCATGATAACTTTGCTGTGAAAAGCTTCTATTTGGAGGAATCATCATGAATAACTATGTTGTCAAAACAATCTCTGCTGGCACCTGACAAGCGACCAAGATGCTCTTACACAAATGCATGCAGAGTGTGTGTGGGGTAGGGACATTGTCAGGTGCTGATAAACATTTTCTCTTGTAAGCCATGAGGAAGGCTGATTAAATGTCTGAACATACAGCACAAGGACTGCCCTCAGCTTTCTCTGAAGACAAGGATAAATAGGAGCTGTTTCTTTGTTGGGGGGGATATCAACCCCTGGCAACTTACTGATGTTCATCATGAACACAAGAAAAGCTGCAGGACAGCAGCTTCAGGAAAGCCACCTGGAGGCCAAGGAGTACTTGGGAGAACACAGGCCTTTGACCAGATCCACATTCACTCACCAGCCACAAACCCACCTGAAACTGGTAAGAGCTCTTCCTGAGGAACCTTTGAGAACAAGATTGTGTTCTAGCTGCTCAGTATTAATGTCTTCCCATAGAGATTTTAGCTTCTCCCACTTAAAAGCCACAGTAAATAGTAGTGCCAAGGGAAAAAACACTTCTGAATGAGGTAAGGGGATAATGAATGTCTGGACTTTTTAGTTTTGATCTTTTGTTCATTGAACCTGAATTCAAAAACTAAATGATCCTGGGGCAGAGAATGATTGTATTATTAGCTGTTGTGTGAAGTGTGTTTGGACATCGATTCATTAGAACTCTCATGAAAGCATAAGTTTCTGCATTCAATGTTTTAGAGACATATATCTTAAAATCACAGCTCTAATAGGCTTTATTTTTTTTTTTTAAAAAAGCCAGTAATTATTGCAAGTAGTGTTCAGCTGAAAGGCATTAAGGGGAAAAAGCACTTTCAGTTTTTCATATGAAGTATTTCATCGTATTTTGTACAGAAATTCCAATTTGCATCTCCCCACGGTAGAGAAGAAAAATGTATTTTAACAAAAGGCAAAACCCAGGTGGCACTGCCATGGTCAGAGAGAAGAGGCAGGCGCTTCCCAAACTCATTCCTCAGATTTTAATTTTAAGTTAACTGTACCCTTAAGAGAAACAAAGGTTTGCTGTTCCTGTACTAACGCTGCTCAACAGCTATAATGCAGCTAGAACAAATATGTAACCTGACCTGCTATCTCATATGCATATAACGAACCCTGAGGTTACACAGTCCAAAGTCAAGCTGAGACATTGTCCTGAGTGTGGGTGTTACTGCTCTGGTAAACAGAAACTGAGACTTTTGATAACCAGGAGTATTGCTGAAGTAATAAAAGTTCATGGAGGCTGCAACCAGAGAGAATATAGATACAGAATAATTAACCATGAAATCATGATCTCAGCCAAGAAAGAAGTGCCAAGATTCATTCAACTAATTTCGGAGGCTTTTTTTCATGGTCATTAAAAAGACAGATAGGAGAAAAACGATCTTATCTTTCATTTCTCCTCCCACTGTGCAGGAGAGTGATTGCTATTACTTTCTGAGTCAATTTGTCTATAATTATATTCATTGGTAAAAAGATAAGACAGTTTAGGGTATAGAAATTAAATAACAAGCCTGATTCGTTGGTGTTGTCTGTTTACAGCAATATCACAGGGAATTTGTGCTCAAGATCAAAGACTGGGGAAGCTTCGGGAGCTGGTGCCAGGGTGTAGGTACAACATCACGTCTGTGTAGCAGTACTCACCTGATGGCCGAGCCTGACTCAGCTCCTACAGAACCACCTGGAAGTTCTCAGGGCTTTAAATCAATGTGATTTTTATATTTTCTTTATTTTGTTCCATCTAGGTTGATCTGAAAATCATTCTGTGGAAAGGACTCGGTGATTCGACCTGTGGAAGTTGAACATGTGTGTGGGTGCTCTGAACTATTCACAGTGGCCGTGGGCTGGAATACAAGAGTGGGTGAAGTTTTTGCCGCAGAGGAAAAAGCATTTTAAAAATGGCAAATAATTTAAATAGAGACCATACCATATTTGAACATATTTTTTTTGTTGTTTCCCAAGAAATGTACTTCAGCTTTTTATTCTGTGAAGCGTCTATCTTATGCACTGTGCTGTAAAATGCTTTTTTCATGGCTGAATCATGTAAAGTTAAAATTAAATATGATAACACAGAAATTAAAAAGGTGGGCCAGATGGGAGAGCTGGGGAGGCACAAAAACACTGTGCAGTTGACAAGAGTTAACAAATAAAAAGCTCGTTGGCCCAGAATCAACATGTCTAAGTGCAGGAGCAGAGGCAAGGCCTGGTCTGGAGGGCAAAAACAAAGTCTGGGGCTGATCTATAGCCACTCCATTAAGAGGCTGTTGGCAGTTTGGAGCTCAATCCTAAAACAAAACTCAAAGTATCTAAGACTGAGAGCAACTTGCAAATGCTTCTTACTGAGGGCAGAACATACAGGTATGTATAGACTTTAAATTTTTGGTGGAATATGCTGATCATCAACTTGGGGGGTTTATTAGATCATGACAAATTGATTTATTAAGCTTAATAAACACTGTCTCATTTACAGTTGAGTTCTGTTTTCAATTTGAAAGACAAGGCAGTGACTTTCCAGCTGTTAGCAAATTTCTAAACAGAAGAGGAAGAGAACTGCTTGCAGCTTCTGTGCTATGTGTGTGTTTGTGGAACTCCAAGGCATTCTACTTTAATAAGTGACAATGGAACATGAATAGCAAAATGTTTACAATGCATGACTTTACTGTGATTGTAGCATTTTATTTTCCAACTGTTCTTATAATTCAGGGGAAAAAAAAAACAAAGTGAAACTGGAAGATAAAACTAGAGAGAGGTGCCCTGGGACCATGTGGTCATGCGTTACACACAAGTAGCCTCGGTTCCTGTAGCTTCCTGGATGACATGCCTTGCTGTCTCTGGAGGCCTGGTGCTCTTCCAATATGCAGCTCGTGTTGAATAAAATTTGAGCTTTGTGCTCAGTGGGCAGAGCAGTAATGAGAAGCCCTTGATTGAGCTCCTCTGGATACAGGACTTCCCCAGATTCACTTTGTCATGCCTTAGGGTGAAAGGAGCTAGCCCAAAAGCCTATATGATGCTTCACAGGCTGGGGACCGTGTGTTCCTCAGGTCAGGGAGACCACAACCAGCTGTTCCCCTTAGGCAAGACGACACTGGGACAAACATGCGCGTGTCTTTCCACAAAATAAAATGGATGTGGGGCTCTTTCTACAGCCTGTGCAGCAGGCAGGAGCTCTGCATTCACGTGGCGAGGTGCTCCTGCAGCCCGGATGGTGACTGCTGTTGCATGTGACAGCCAAGTGCATCTACCTCCAGAAAGGCCATCGGGTACAAAGGGGAATAAAATATTAATTTAAATTGTATTTGATAAATGTTTAATACAGTGAGACCGATGAATTGAAGGCCAAAGCCACTTGCATTAGAAAACGGAATTACAGTATTTTGTGAAATTAAACTGAAGCTGGGATTTTGAAGAGCACAGTTCCGTGCTGTACTCCAGCAGCAATACTGTGAGTCACTCCTTTCAGCGGATAATAGCCCTGTGTTCCACTCATTGGTGCTTTCACATAATTTACATTAATTTGAGAACGCAGCTCTCTTGTACTGGATAAGCAGCTTATCAAGGTGACATACAGCCATTGTAGCTTCACACAAAATCTGTGACAATTAGAAGATTTTCTATTTTACCCATATTCATTCTGGGTACACTAAATATGGCAAATCAAGATAAAATATTGACCCATCTGTGAAAATAAATGTAATTCAGTTTGAAGAATAGAGCCTTCTTCACACATGAAGAACATGACATCGGTTTTTTAAACCAGTGTTTTTCAGGCCTAAGGTTAATGTGCAGTCTCAATTTGCTCCTGCTGGCAAGGCACTTATCAATGTACACTATTTTTTCCTTCAGAGCCAGGAGCAAATCATATATTTGCCTTGAAAATGTAATGTATATGTTGAAGTGAATAAATGGTCTCACCTCTCCCACACTGTTTTAGGAAGAGAGAAAGCAGTAAGTTGGAAAGACTGATGGTCTAGTGGCCACTTTTTATTACTACTGTTTATTTTCTACTTGTTAAGCCAGAACCATGCAAGGTGGACAGAAAGATTAAATCGAAATTTATCATGTCTGTAGCATGCCAGCTGCAAGACAGAGAGCTTATGTATTCCAGTCGTGCAGGTACCGATGGTTAAAACATCTGTGGTAAAAAAAAAAATGAAAGAGAAATGAAGAACAAAAAGAGCCCTGAAGACTTCTTGTTTGACTGACACAACTGTGTTCCAAAACCAGGGAAAAAAAGCATTGGTTACACAGCCATTACAGGAACCACCAAGGCACATAGGCTGACTTTGACATAGAGAGGAAAGAACACTTAGATCAATCTAAATTTTCCAGTATAGTATGTTTTTCCCAAACCCCAAAACATAGTGTTTGGCTTTTTCTGTTATTAACAAAATCAGTAGGAACTTTATCTTCTAAATACACCTCAGTTTTCTTAAAGACTGCGGCGAATAAATGGGGCATCCTGAAATTAAGTCAGCTGGGAGCTGCACAGTAGCATTGAAGGGATGTGGGTGCAAGCCTCTGCAAGTAACTCAGAGCAACAGCTCATGAAGTTTCCACAAACCTGTGGCTGTCAGGTGTGATTGTTCCTTCTTTGTCTTATTCTGCATTGATGACTTCCTGCTTTATTTCACCTTCTAATTTGAACAAGAAATACTCACACGAAGAATTAAGTATGAATATACCTGGTATCTTAAGAGTCTGCCAAGCCAGCTGCTGCTGAGATATTCCCTGAGAACAGCAGGTCCCTGTGAGCTGCCATCTCCATCACGCTGTCCTCCTGGCCCAGCTTGCTGAGGTGGTGTCCTCTCAGCCAACAGTGAAAGCTGAGGCCTGGAAGTGACTGGAGAAGATGGGCCGCAGGCTGAAAGAATCTGCCTTTTACAGCTTTAAAATCTTGTGTTATCTTTGGATATCAGTGAGGATGGAGGGAGGGGCATTCAAGACTAACACCCAGACTCCAACTTGTCCGTAGTTTGTTACTTATGCTTTCTGCTTTCTCAGACTGCTGTTCTATCACCTTTCCCTTTCTCTAGTACCTTTTGATGGGCTTCACTCAGGGTCTTGGGCTGGATGTCTGGTTTACTTATTTATCATCAAGCTCTTTGCTGCAGTGGAAACCTTTCCACTGCTGTGATTCCACCAAGCCACTGCGGTTCTGAGCAGCACTTGGCATTTGACAAGCATGATTTTTCTGAAGGTAATCCTTTGTTGTACAGTTTTTCCAGCTAAATAGTGTATTTGGTGGTTAAAACTCATGACGCATCTAAGAGGCATAGAGATCTTTGAAAATGGGAAAAAAGTACCCATTTTTTCTCTTAGACTACTGATTTATTTTGATTGCAATGAGGACTAGCTTTAAAGCATTACTAACATTGAATTGGTTCTTGCTACCACCTAACTCCCTTTTTCCTGTGTTGCTTTAAAGATTTGTTGCAACCAGCAGCAGGGTCAGACCTGAATTAAGAGTATCTGCTGAGGACATTTACAGATCCTCAGGGAGTACTAATACTAAACTGAGCACCCAGTCACTTTACAGAAGGAATTGAAAGTCTTGCAGATCCATCCCTGTGGACCTCAGCAGACCTCAGCAAATGATTCCTTATGCATCTCCGGTGGGCATTGTCCCCATCCCTGCCTCCCAGGCAGGGCTTAAGAGCTGCCTCAGGACAAGATTTAAGTTAATACTCTGGCACAGTATCTGCATGTCACTGACTGCCTGCAGGACCAGATAACTTCTGTCTCTTAGAGGAGTCACTGCCACCAGCAAGTACGCAGCACATGTGAAGCCCTGTTTCAGGTAGCGGGTGCCTGACACCAGGGTACCCAAAAGAGATTTCTTCAACACATCCACCAGGCCACAAAAGATCTCCACTTAAATTTTTCAGAAACATGTCAGTAAACTTTCCATGTTTGTTACCGACCTTGATTTCTTGTTGTATTCAGGCAGTCAGTGTAGGTTTTTAGCTTTTATATCCCAGCCTGCAGGGTTTTGGTTTGGCATTGCTATTAATTCCACAGGATCAGAAAGCGCTTCTGTGAAGGATGCTGTCTGCATGAGCAGTATTGTTATTTATTAGCACACACATATTTGCACACAGATCATGAAGGACAAGATGATTTCTGTCGAAGCTGGGAAAAGACAGCATGGGTATCGTTTGTTCAGGCAGAGAGTAACCTTGAAAGTGCCAAGAGGGAATGAAGCTGCCTCACTAGATAGGGGATGGCAAGGAAATTTGCTACATTGAGTAAGAGCAAGCAGTATTTGGTGTATAATAATGGAAAGGGGGATAAACCTCTATTTTAAGACCATATTCTGGTTGTATAGTACCTCTGCTTTTAAGGCATTATCCTCTGCTACAAATGGTTAGCTCCTTTTATATAAACACACTCAGTATGACTGCTGTAAGAGTTTTGTATCTAGGCTTTCTGTGACTATACTTATATGCATGCTCAGTATTTGTGGTATTCTACATGTGTGTATACATATTATTGTACCTGTCAGTCCACTACATCATTACTAGCTGGCAAATCATTTGTATTATAAACCCATAATACACTACATCATTACTAGTTGGTAAATTATTTGTATTATAAACCCACAATCGAATACGATTCTATTAGTTTACATATTAACAGGTAAATTCTCACTATCAGGAATAGAATAAATCTCCTGCCCACTTAACAGGAAGGCATTTCCCAGTGTACAGCTGCAGACCAGGACACTTTGCTATTTTGCATCAATTTGTAGTGTGTCAAAAGTTTCCTGAAGGCACATGTTTCTTTTCCTCCAAAGGCACTGATTCAGCTAAGCCAAAAACTCTTGGGTGAGCAGAAACAATTTTCTTTTCATGCAGCTGAAGGATTTTTGGGGTTTTTTTAACCAGGTGGAAATGTAGAGGGTTTGATGTAGTTGGAGTGGATTATGTCAGCTTTACATTTCCTATAGAATGGCAGAATCATGTAAATTTGTAGCTCTACCCTATTCACTTCATCAGATTGAAGTGTAATTTTTATTTGTTCCCCTAGGCAGTACCAGCATGTCTATTTTTCTGTACTAGTTGTAATCAGGCAAACAGAACCTGACAAAGTCAGAATTACTCAACGGTGTGAGAAGTGTGTTTCAATGACCGTAATTCTCATATATTGAGGTTTGATTTGATGAAAACTTGATTCATGTTTCTGTTCATTTCTGTACCTTTTGCATCCAGTGTAGTGAGTTCTGCATCTCTGCCAATGTCCTTAGACACAAAGTGAGGGCAGAATGAAACTGACTCAGAAGGAGAGTAGATGGATGTGAGCAACTTTTCAAGGTTGAGTAGAAGCAGGCCTGAAGAGATGCACTTAGAATCACAGATGAATTGTCCTTTCTGGATCAAAATGCCAGAATTCAGGAATTCCTGATCCTTCTTTTCTTCTCAAACCCCAAGACTGAAAGAGGTATTTTGGCAGCCATCCATACAGGTGGGGGAAAGAGAAGCAATTGCTGGCAACTGGCTGCAGAGGGTCACTTTTAAAACAGAAATATAAAAGGGCTTGTCTGATTTTTTTTTTCCTCCTCCTAATTAGGTGATTTGTGACTACATTCTTATCAGTGACCTTGTTAATGCATCTGTAACCATTCTCATTAGCTTCAGAGTTATCCTTGGGATTTGCCTAATGAGTGTGTGCACTATCAGGACATCAGATGCATCGCACACTAGCCCTCACTGGCAATATATTTTCCAGAGAGAACATAGTCTATATGGGTCTGGCTTCAAAAGGAGGAACAGGCTACATGAAATACACACATTAGAAATACACACATTCAAAATACACCTTTTTTTCTGATACTTTCATCAATAAACCTGAATGGTGATGAGGCAAGGTGTTTCAGTGCCTTCCATGCTGAAGAAAAGATGCTCCTGACACTGGTCAGAGTAACCGTACAGGCAAGCAGGAGGGATGGGCTACATCCAGGAGGTATTTGCTGCACACTGCAAATGCTGTTATGCAGTAACTGTTGTAAGACTGATGTTTTGGTCTACCCATTATTTGGAAGCATCAGCTTTCAACAACTACCAATTCTAAAGGCTATTTGGCTATTTGTTGAGAACTAGAAAGGCTTGAGAGAAACTGAATCACACATGAGAAAGTGATCCTTCTTTGGCTTGATCTCTGCCCTAGTCCTCAGTACTCATGTGAATGATAGGTAAAATGCTGCCAGACCAGAAGGGTCAATTTTATACAAGTGCAAAAGATGCTACAAGGCAGAGACTTGTGGAGAGTCTCTTCGCATTACCCAGGCACAGCAGTTTTCATGCTTGCAGTCAAAGCTGGGATTGGAATTTGCAATGAACTGATTTACTGTAGATCTAAATACCATCTTGTAGGCATAAGGCCATCTTACCACAGGCAAAGGCTTTCAGTCTGGGTCTAGTGACACTTTAATTTGGTGGCACTCCATTGAGGTAAGCTTTTGCTGGTGTGTTTATGGAGTACCACAGCAACCTACCCTCTGCTACATAATGTGTTGTGCTTTGCTGTCATGCTCATCTTGGGGGTGTTTCACCAGCAGTGTACTACCCTGGTCCTCAGCCATCTTCTTCAAACCTTTCCTGTTGCCTTGCCTTGGGAAAACAGGGAGCAGTTGATGCCAATTCCACAGTGGGAAGCCCACAGGCAGTGACAAGGACACCACTGTATGCCAGGCACATTGTCTTCTCCTGGGCACCATTCTCAAACAGCTAAACTGTTTGACTTGTGTCCTGGGTTCAGCAGTAGCAGTCATTTTTCTCCTTCTTAGTAGCTGCTGCAGTGCTGTGGTTTTGATTTTCAGCCTGGGAACAGCACTGATAACACCAATGTTTTTAGTTGTTGCTCAGTAATGTTTACCCTGACCAAGGACATGCTCTGCCAGGGAGGAGGGGAAGCCGGGAGGAAGCAGAGACAGGACACCTGACCCAAACTAGCCAAAGAGGTATTCCATACCACAGCACGTCATGCCCAGTTTATAAACTGGGGGCAGTTACCCAGAAGGGCTAGATCAGTGCTTGGGTCAGGCTGGGTTGGCGGGTGGTGAGTGGTTGTATTCTCTTCCCTTGTTATTTCCTTTATCATTATTATTATTGGTGGTAGCAGCAGTGATTTGTGTTATACCTTAGTTACTGGACTGTTCTTATCTCAACCCGTGGGAGTTACATTCTTTCCATTCTCCCCTCCATCCCTCCGGGAGCAGGGGGGAGGAAAAAAGGGGGGAATGACCAAGCGTCTGCACGGTTCTGAGTTACCCACTGAGCTTAAACCATGACAACTTGTCACACTATGCAGACAGCACAATGACCTTTTTGTTAATGACAGCTTTTGCTGTTTGCTTCAAAGTTGACAAAACCGGGGTTCTCCATGAGTCCTATATTGACAGCTTTACCCAGGCCATTTCCATCCCATCATGTTTATTGAACACAGACTCTAATTTTATGAATCCTTCCCAGTGCCAAGCAGCAGGCCCTCATGCCACTAGGGCGTGTGGGGAGGGGGGAGATCTTCTGTGTCAGGGGACAAGGTTAGAAGTGATGGCAAGGCAGCTCAGCCCTGAATTAATGAAAATATACTTGATTGCTTGATCTGCTGCCAAGTTACTCCCAGCCTGGAGTAAAAGCAAGGCCTGGAACGGGCACATGTCACTGAAGGAAGCTCATTTGCAAGCTGAGGACTGTGGAGAGGGAAGCTTTCCCTGGATATGTCTCTTGTTTTCCACTTCTTTCTGTCTTTTCTTCCATGAGGAACTTGAAACTGGCAAGCACCAGTGGAAACAGCACCCCACACTTCACCCAGAGCCCTTAAAATGGATGAATCACGACTAGGTGTTCCCATCCTTACTATGTAAATTGGCTTATTTCTTTTCTTTGGGTAGCTTCATGTCCAGTTTGTCCCAGGAGAGAGAGTTAAGGCTCTTATTATGAATATATTAGCTGTATCCTTCTCCCTGTTTGTTTTGTCTCTTCTTCATCAGATTCCATCACCCTTTCCAGAACTGAACTCTAAAGATATTCTCATTTAGTAGTCAAAAAAATTCATTCTTCAAATGTTGAGGCTATTCTCCCTCTGTCTGTAGTTCCTGAACAGACATGGTTCCAAGGGCTTGGACTATTTTTCAAGCAATACATCCCCATTCTGGATCTGAGGGTTGTGGGAAGAAGCACTTTTACTCTGCCTTGCAGAAATAGCTTTCCTTTAGACCTTGGGTTCAGACCTCGAACAGCAAGAAGGGAGACTCTCTTAGCTGCTTTTCCAGCAAGCTGGATCATGTGGAGCAGGCAGAAAAGCAAATTGCATTAGGCATGAACAAACGAGGATCAGGACCACCCATGCTTCTCAGAGGTACAGTCGGCTCCTTATATACAGTCTGCTTGTTCAGGTGTTGTGGCCAAGCCAGCGTGCAGCCAGAAAGTTTGGTGTTGGCTGCCTTGTATGATACCTCCGGCGGGAAATCTGGGGGACTAAATGTACCGTCAGGCTACACCAATGTGTAGTTATTACTCTATTATACTATACTATATATTATAATGCTGGCTATTATTGTGTCAACTGTAAGACCACATGCAGCAGCTTTGTTATCTTGAATGGCCAGTTTACAAGCTAAGCTCCCGCTGAGATAGGTGGGAGCTGGTTGCCTTCGTATGCAGAGAAGGACCTAGGCTCCAAAGTGCTTCAGAACCCATATTCTGTGTTATGCGTAAATTGGATTTTGGTTGCCCTGTGTCTTTTACAACCTGGATTAGAGGCACTTACAGTTGTATGTCTCCTCTGTTACAGTCTCTGTGTTCCTGTCTTCCAAGTGCTGTAAGAAGAGGAGGAGGAGGAGCAGCACAACCTCAGCAGTGCTAAGGAGCACTGAAATGTCAGTGCCAGCAGGCAGAGAGGAGCTGACATGCAGAGAGAGCAATTTAGCCATGCTGAGCTAAGGGCTCACTTCAGCTGAACAGAGCCAGATATAAACTTTGTTTCCCAATAAGTGCCTTTACATTATGCTTTTATAGAAGCTAAATAAGGGTACTCTGGCAGAACCATTAAGCTAGGGAGGTTTATGACTTTCAGCAGGATTGCACACAGCTTTAACTAAATATATGTCCTTTGGTTATGATCTTAAAACCAGTTAAATATGTGAGGAGAGATATACTACTTTTGGGTATTTTTTAAGAACGTATTATGGAATTGATAAACAGAGGCATTCAGCCACCTTTGGGGCTAAATCCAATCATAAGGAGTAGAACAGGATGCTCAGATAAACGGCTTATACAAAGAACTGTGGTTATCTTGCTTGTAAGGTGTTAATAAGGATTCTCTACATCGTTTCAAACTGTAAGGCTTCTGGAGGAATGGTATAACTCTATGGTGTCAGTACAATTCTGAGTGCAGCCAAAAGAAGACCTGGAAGTGAACACTGATTTAAAGTGAGCAAGTACTGTAGTAGACATGCTTGTTAAAATAGGGCTGCATTTGCTTTAGCAGGCGCAGCAGTAATGAAGCAGTAATAAATTCTGCTGTTCTACACAGTTTAGCTGCTGGGAAGGAGCTTATAAGGGAGTTGGGACCTACAACACTGCTGTAGTGACTTTTATAAATTCTTGATATTTGATAGATTAGCTCAGATATAATTCTGCTCACCCAGTCCTCCTCTATTCTTTTGATAGAACTGTGTATGCCAACCTACTAAAATTTTATCAGGGCTGTATGTGCATATCTTTTTTTTCCATTGCCCTCATCAAACCATCTATGTTTGACCAATGAAAAAGATGTTCCTCACACTTTGGCAAAACAAAGCTATGCCACAAAGCAATATACTCAAGATATTAAATCTAAGGATCTTTCAATCAGAAATACAGAATTCTCAAACCATACTTTCAAGTCCTATTAGGAATTACAGAATCACAGAATAGAATCATAGAATCATAGAATAGTTAGCGTTGGAAAGGACCTTAAGATCATCTAGTTCTAACCCTCCTGCCATAAGCAGGGACACCTCACACCAAACCATGCCACCCAAGGCTTCATCTAACCTGGCCTTGAACACTGCCAGGGATGGAGCACTCTCAACCTCCCTGGCCAACCCATTCCAGTTTCTCACCACCCTCACAGGAAAGAATTTCTTCCTTGTATCCAATCTAAACCTCTCCTGTTTAAGTTTGAACCCATTACCCCTTGTCCTGTCACTACAGTCCCTAATGAAGAGCCCCTCCACAGCATCCCTGTGGGCCCCCTTCAGATACTGGAAGGTTGCTCTGAGGTCTCCACGCAGCCTTCTCTTCCCCAGGCTGAACAGCCCCAACTTTCCCAGCCTGTCTTCATATGGGAGATGCTCCAGTCCCCTGATCATCCTCGTAGCCCTCCTCTGCACTTGTTCCAACAGCTCCATGACCTTTTGATGTTGAGGACACCAGAACTGCACACAATACTCCAGGTGAGGTCTCAGGAGAGCAGAGCAGAGGGGCAGGATCACCTTCTTCGATCTGCTGGTCACGATCCTTTTGATGCAGCCCAGGATATGGTTGGTTTTCTGGGCTGCAAGCGCACACTGCAGTCGGCTCATGTTCATTTTCCCATCGACCACCACCCTCAGTCCTTCTCTGCAGGGCTGCTCTGAATCTCCTCTTTGCCCAACCTGTAGCTGTGCCTGGGATTGCTCCGACCCAGGTGGAGGACCTTGCACTTGGCATGGTTGAACTTCATGAGGCTGGCATCAGCCCACCTCACAAGCGTGTCAAGGTCCCTCTGGATGGCATTCCTTCCCTCCAGCGTATCCACCGAACCACACAGCTTGGTGTCATCGGCAAACTTGCTGAGGGCGCACTCAATCCCACTGTCCATGTCAGCAACAAAGATGTTGAACAAGACCAGTCCCAACACCGATCCCTGAGGGACACCACTCGTCACTGATCTCCAGCCGGACACTGAACCATTGACCACAACTCTTTACGTGTGGCCATCCAGCCAGTTCTTTATCCACTGAGTGGTCCGTCTATCAAATTGATGTCTCTCCAATTTAGAGACAAGGATGTCGTGTGGGACAGTGTCGAATGCTTTTCACAAGTCCAGGTAGATGACATCAACTGCTCTACCCCTGTCCATCAGTTCCGTAGCCTCATCGTAGAAGGACACCAAATTGGTCAGGCCAATTAGTGAAGCCATGCTGGCTGCCACCAAGCACCTCATTGTTTTTCATGTGCCTTAGCATGCCTTCCAGGAGAATCTGCTCCAAGATTTTGCCAGGCACAGAGGTGAGACTGACTGGTCTGTAGTTCCCCATGTCATCCATTTTCCCCTTCTTGAAAATGGGGGTTGTATTTCCCTTTTTCCAGTCTTTGGGAACTTCACCTGACTGCCATGATCTCTCAAATATGATTGCCACTGGCTTAGCAACTTCACTCGCCAGCTCCTTCAGGACCCATGGATGGATGTCATCAGGTCCCATGGAATTGTGCACATTCAGGTTCTTAAGATGGTCCCAAGGTCTTCATTCTCACAGTCCCTGTGTCTGACTTCCAAGACTTGGGTGATGCAGTCAGAGCCTTTGCCAGTGAAGACTGAGGCAAAGAAGTCATTGAGAGCCTCAGTCTTCTCCAAATCCTGTGTAGCCAGTTCTCCTGATAGCTTCCAGAGGGGCCTACATTGTCCCTGGTCTGTCTTTTATTTGCAATGTACCTATAGAATCCCTTCCTGTTATCCTTAACATCCCTAGCCAAGTTTAATTCTAACTGGGCCTCAGCTTTCCTCACCTGGTCCCTAGCTTCCCGGACAACATCCCTGTATTCATCCCAGGCTGCCTGTCCTTGCTTCCACATTTTTTATGCCTCTTTTTTCCTTTGACTTTTGCTCAGCAGCTCCTTATCCATTCAAGGAGGTCTCCTGGCCCTCCTGCTGCACTTCCTTCTAGTTGGGATGCAACACTCCTGAGCTTGTAGCAGGTGATTGAGAGTGCAATATGCATGTGGGATTTTTTCCAGCAATTTTTGCAATTTTTTTTCTAAGAAAAAGGTATTCTGCTTTTTCTGGACACATTATTTTTTCTTTTTACTTTAGGGGCAAAAGCTGTATTCTTAGTATTTCATTTCTTCACTCTCCTATCATCTAAAAAAACCTCATTAACACTTATCTCTCAGTATTTCCTCTAAAACAACTGGGTTATGGAGTGTTTAATAGCTTTGTCTTCTTTAGTCAATTCCCCATGATTTAGATAATTCCCAGTTTGACAGGGCCTTGGACTTTTTACAGTACGCCTCATCAAAGGATCCCAGAGCACTTTACCAGAAGGCTAAATATAACTTCACATTTCCTTCAGAAAAGAAAGGGAAAGTAGAAAAATTATGGATGTGGGGGA
This sequence comes from Agapornis roseicollis, assembly GCA_002631895.1. Lineage (NCBI taxonomy): Eukaryota > Metazoa > Chordata > Aves > Psittaciformes > Psittacidae > Agapornis > Agapornis roseicollis. The sequence goes on along the minus strand of NDXB01001724.1, from coordinate 39,355 downwards.
AAACATAGTAACAAAGGCTGAAGAAAAGACTGAAGTTCTTAATGTGTTCTTTGTCTCCGTCTTTAGAAGTAACACCAGTTACTGGGTACCCAACCTGCTGAAGTGGAAGACAGGGAAAGGTAGTAGAATGAAACCCCCATAATCCAAGGGGAAAGTCAGTGACCTGCTACACCACTTAGACATACACAAGTCTATGGGGACAAATGGGATCCACCCAAGGGTACAGAAGGAGCTGGTGGAAGTGCTCACCAAGCTGTGCCCTCTTTAATTAGCAGTATGTGGTGAATTAACATTTCAGGAATTCACAGAGGAATAATTAATATGCTAATGTTGTTGGTAATAGCCTACATAAAAGCTTTATAACAAGTTTCATGGTTTAGCCTGACCAGAACAATTAAAATGCCTCAAATATGTAACTCCTTTTCTGTGGAAAAAGATGCCTCTAATATGAGTGCCACAACAAATGACTCATTACTGGCATTAGCAATAAAACAAGGAAGGACGTTGTCCTGGGTTCAGCAATAGCAGTCAGTTTTTCTCCTCCTTAGTAGCTGGTGCAGTACTGTGTTTTGACTTAACCTGGGAACAAAACTGATAACACTGATGTTTTTAGTTGTTGCTAAGTAATGTTTACTCTGACCACGGACTTTGTGAGCCTCATGCTCTGCCAGGGAGGAGGGGAGGCCGGGAGGAAGGAGGGACAGGACCCAAACTGACCAAAGAGGTATTCCATACCATAACACGTCATGCCCAGGATGTAACGGGGAGTTATCTGGAAGGGCTAGTGCTCTCTGGGGTGTTGGAAGAGGTATTGGGTCGGCAGTTGGTGGGGTGTCGTGAGTTATCTGTTGGTGGTTGGTGAGATGCTGTATTCTTCTCCCTTGTTGTTTCCTTTATCATTATTGGTGGTAGCAGTAGTGATTTGTGTTATACCTTAGTTACTAAACTGTTCTTATCTCAACCTGTGGGAGTTGCATTGATTTTCNTATCATTATTGGTGGTAGCAGTAGTGATTTGTGTTATACCTTAGTTACTAAACTGTTCTTATCTCAACCTGTGGGAGTTGCATTCTTTTGATTTTCCTCCCCATCCCTCTGGAAGCAGGGGAGGGCAAGAAAGGGGGGGTTGAGGGAGTGAACGAGCTGCGTGGCTGGGTTCAAACCACGACAGACGTTAAATTAGTAACATTTCAGTAGAATGGTAGCTGTGTTTTGGTTTATAGCCATCGTCATTGGAGAGGTAGCACAGCACAAATGGAAGACAGTGCACAAATCCTGCAGGCAGGAGATAGTCTTCTCTTACTTCTGCCTGAAGGCCAGAGGGTGAGTATCTGCAGTTAAGCCTGGAGGCAATGCTTCCTTTCATTGCCTACACAAGGTGGGTTTAGCCTAAGTCAGGAGGAGCTATCTCTGAAAGTGAGATCTTCTCTCCCATGTTGCAACATTTGATTGTGATGAAAAGCCATAGCACCCTATACCAAATATCCAGAGCTTCTCTTTCACTAAAAGGAAAGTGCATTAAACATGATATTGTTTAAACAGGATTGCATGTTCCAGTGGGAATGAAGGCTTTCTTTCTAAAATACTTTTCCCAGATAAAGGGTAGACACAACTTATCCCTGGTCAAACAATGGAATTTACAAGGGTCCAGAAGAACCAGAAAACACAGCTATTCCAGAAAGACAGAGGAAACTCAAAGTACATACAGTTTGACTTGTAAAGTTCCCACACAAGAAGGAATATAGGTGCACTTGTGAACATGAGCTGGAGACAAGGGGAATGTAACTGAAGGAAAAAAAAAATCCAACAACATATTTCACTGGGATTAAGTAATGTTGTCCCAGGAGCTCATCCAAGAGTGGAGATTTACATTTTATAGAGAAACAAAATATATGTCCCCCCATAAGCACTCACCTTGCAACATCCAATGCAATGTGTTTACCCTCTATGTAGAAAGAACAATATTAAAAGCAGTGACAAGCTGCTGTTGAACAGTTGCTGTTCATTCCTCCAGTGACAGATGAATATCTCCAGCCTAGTTTTGTAAATCAAAATCATTCAGGCATAGTCCTGACTGCTGACTACTTTTGCCTGTGTGTCTCAATGCTAATCCAGCCCAGGCTCCAACCTCCTCCAGGTTACAGAGGGGGAATGTCCCTAGGGATAAGCTGTAGGGACTGCAAATGAGACATGCTTGAAATCCTTAGAAAGAAAGCTTTGCATCCATTCAAACCAATTTATAATGATAGGTGTTGTTTTCCTACTCGATACAGGTTTATGTTAAAAATCTACATGGCCAGATGCTGTAAAAATAAATCAGTACATGAACGTCCATTTAAGAAACTATAAACCATTGAAGGCATTCCCCTGGGAAAGCTGGAGTACATTTTTCAAGGTCCCTAAACCCAGGAAATTCTCATTTGCTTCATTTACGAGGTTATTTGGTTTCGCTCTGTGAGGTGGAGTGCCAAATCAGAAGGGAGTCAGGAGGACTCCATCTTGCAGGACTCAACAGGATTCTGCATATGTTGCACATAAACTCAAATTCAGCATTTTGTAGTGTTGTTTTCTGTCGTTTTCTGGCTGTACCCTGTCTTCACTGAAACATGGCTAGCTCTGCAAATGGCACTTTGTGGTCTGTGCCAGGGAACAGTAATGGTAATGACAGGTCTCATTGTAAAAACACAGTAAGGTTAATCAAAAAGCAGACAACAAGATCCTGAACTCTTTTTCAGCTGAGTTGTGTAAATAGTGTTATGAGGCTGCTGAGTGGCTGTTTTGCATTATGGCTATTAATTACAGTGAAGGTCAGCAAGGAAGAATAAACTGATATTTTTCATACAGTGTGTCCTAGAGATTGCTACTGTGTTAGAGCAATGAAATACAGTGCCCCACCTCTTTCCACTTACCACTTTGTTAAAATGAGTTTCAGCTCATTAGGTAAAACCCGTTGCAGTATTCACTGGGTATAGGTGGCAAAGTGTTGCCAGCAGTGGAGGTTATTACCTGATGAAAGTCATCTTAGAAACACGGTAAGAGGCCAGCGACTGCCATGTACTGGACGCAGCCAGTTGCAGCCATCTCTGCAGTAGACCCACTGCAGGACACAGCCAAGCTCATCAGCCATGGATGGGTACATCGGAGACAGTACAATTTGTAGCACTGCTTGGGGTGGGACATAGAGGAGTTGGGCATGAAGGAGTGAAGTTGAGCCTAGGAAAAAAACAGGGGTGAGGGCAGGGGAAAAGTGTTGTTTTCATATTTATCTTCTTTGTTTTTCACTATCCAAATCTATTTTAATTGGCAATAAATTAATTATCCCCAAGTAGAGTCTGCTTTGCCCATGATGCTAGCTGGTAAGCAATCTCCTTGTAATCTCAACCCGCTAGCTTCATTCTATTTTCTTTCCCTGCCTTTCTTATACAGTGGCTGGCTGCTTGCTAAGGTTAACACAAGTGAATATCTAAGAAGTTAATTTACTGGGTCCTTTCTCATTCCAGCCCTACACCTGACACCAGCTGCCTCCCTACACTATACATGTTTTACTCTTGTCTCACTGCTAGTCTTTCAGCACCACTGCCTCTGAGCCAAGAGGAGCTGGATTTCTCAGAACTGTAGAGGGAGGAAGAATAATTTGTAAGGACCTGCTGAAATCTAACATGTGGAACATAATGGGATGGAGAGAAAGTGATGCAGAACACATAACAGCTAGGGAAAAGGTTAGCTGGTACAAAAGCAAGGCAGGTCCATATTCCTGTTTACTGGTAGTCACGGATGTACATACAAGCCTTATTGACACAGTGCCATATTTTATGTCTAAATACTTATTATAGCAGAGGGTCCTGTATTTGTTTTAAAAAATAATGTATGGGAAAGAAGATGATTTTGATTCAGTTGCTTATCTTCTTGGTATTACTGTAAAAAATAACTGGTAATCAACAAAAATTCTTTTATAATTGAACACATTATTTTCTTACAGACCTATCTACTTTTTATGTATGCTATTTGTGGACTCATTCATTCCCTCATGACAAAGGGTTTGCACTTGATACAGCTATTGTTTTTTACTCTGGAAGGTTTTCATTATTAGTAATAGCTTCCTGTAAAGTATCATGTTTCTGTGTGCTAGTTTTTCAGATGTACTTGCCAATACAGCATTTATCAGTATAGCAAATCAAGACATATTCTGAAATAATTATATAAAGTAAATGACAGAGCCATTTTCCTGAGAGGACCTTTTTGGAAGGAGTTTATTGCTGGAAATTTGGAAATAGGTTTTCCTGCACAAGCTATTAGCTGCTTTGCATCTCCTCCCATTTATGTGCTTTGACAAACATTGCAGAATTCCTGCAGCGAGAAAACTGGGAAAAAATATCTGTGGCCAAGGTGTTTATTGTGAAAGTTTGTAGTTGAGCAGATAGTTGCACTTTGAGTGGAAAGCGCTTGCCAAAATCAGCTACTGACCATCAGCATTTAATTTATGGTGTATTTTTAAGGAGGCTTTCATCAGAAATGAATGACTCTTATCAGGCACATTTTTGACATGTTTAGGACAGTATCAGGATGTGCTCGTCCAGGAAGCAGGACAAAGATTTGATCAATATTTACTTGAAGAGACAATTAATTTTGTTGTTAGACACAGAGGGGATTTTATATATTGAGTTTCTATCTACTAAATCCAAAAAGGGGTGAGGCCCATCTGTCAGCGTGTGAGCATCAAGGTGATTTCCTCTCCTCCTCTGTATCCCAGCTTAAACATTTTATGATTAAAAGTTAGTGACAAATAAATTACAAAGCAGGTGGTTAGGCCAGGCAGGTAACTGAATGAATCAAGCCGGATTCAATGTTGTGTCCTACCAAATTCACTTGGCAGATATCATAAATATACCCCCTCTTACAAATAACTTGGCACTGCAAAGCTCTTTCACCTCTGAATGAGTTGTAGACATTTTCTTCTATATCTGCATCTGTGGAACTGCTGAACTTTCACTGAAGTGGATGGTGTCTCACCCAGCACAGTGTCTTTCCCAGTCCTGTTCTGGAATACTCTATTTAGCATTAGACTTCCGTGCCCCGTAACTAAGAGTAACCTACAGAAGTGCAGCATAAGATGTTTGCTGGCTTTTTGCACAGATAAAAATCACAAATGGAGTGAATGTCTATTTGTTACACGCACTGCCTTCTATACTACCACCTACCACAAATGCAAGCACCTGGATTACTCAAACTGAAATTTCCAGTAGACTCAATTGAGGATAAAAAAAGAAAGGAAGGGGGTAATATGAATTAAAATTTAGTTATTGACCCAAAGCTTTGATGAAACTGATGGGCCAAAGTCATTTGGTGTGGGTAGTTCTTAAAATGTACTCTGTAGATGTGAATTCTAGCTACTGCATGAAATGGAATAGATTGGGCAAAACACTTGTATTCTTTCTTTTCAAAACTGATGTATTATGAATAACTATGTTATCTTAATTCCTGTTCCTAGTTTGCAATGATTATTTGGGATGACTACTTGGAACACTTTTATTTCCTGGTTTTCCCTGAGAGTCTTTTAGCAGACAGCTATCTATCAGCAGTACTCTGTGATCTTTCCTCAGAGCTTAAAGATGACCCAAAAGGCTGTCTAAGGTTTCTATGAACATTGCAGTGCTGTGGCAAGGTTATAATTTTATGATGGAAGGATTCTTTGTATGCCACATCTATTAACAAGTGTAAACCACAAATTCCCTTTCAATTAAAATGCCTAAACAATCAAGGGTAAAGTTAGGGAGGAATGCCCCACTTTTGGAGCTGATGAGAAGTCCAGCTGATTTGTGCAGCTTCTCATGATCCAGGGAGGCTCAGACTTCAGATGAACATTCAGATGGCACCTGTGTGTCATCCAAGACACCATGCCTAGTTGGATGTGCCTCCCTCCCTGCAACAAACAGCAGCAAAGCTCATTAAAACATTGTAGCTCAACTGTGAGTCTGAGCCCTGCACCTCTTTCCAAAAGAGCCCATGGGTTCCTATGTTGTTAAGGAGCTTCTGAAAATTTCACTCTCTGGGCTGGCAAATAAAGAAAACCATGGAAGCTTAAAAGATGCCCAACCTTTCATGTATCTTATGTCACCTTCTAATAGTCTGAAAATCACAAGCATGCCAGAATGACAACTTTTAATAAACAACTATTAATGTTGCTCACTAAAAGTAATTTACTTCTCAAGAAATAGAAAGTAAGTGTCCACTTCATAGATGAGTTTTTTTAATTAAGTTCTTCATACCATTCCAGTAATCTAAGACCCAATTTTCTCTTCCTCATTTGAGGTCTAATCAAACCTGCAGAGACAGCACTGTTCTATTTGTGTTTGTAGAGATATGAATGCACCCCCTTCACCCACTTAACTAATGGGCTGGAAAGTTTTATAGTGGTATATCTAAATTTGCTATTAGCAGTTACAATGAAGTTAGCAAGTCAAAGGAGTGAAGTACTGTGGACTTTTCCAAAGCATAAGCAAAGGGCTCCCATTGCCTTTAAAGAGCGAGACTCCTACTGCAACTTGTAGAAACACTAGAAAGTGAAGCACAGAAGGTTTTGTTTGTAATATTTGTTTTACTCATTGGGGAGGTTACTTCTAATTCAATTCTAAACTTCTTGAAGAGAGGGTCTAGTCTCAGCAAATTCTCTGTTTCTCCTGCAGTTAGGGAAGAGTGGCAAGTAGTTTGAGATAACAATTCTTCCTCCTGATCTTAAGCAATTGACGGTGTCATTGTTTGTGGAGCATTGGTAGGGTATATGGATTATAGAGATCAGGGCAAGCAACTTAGAGTTTGGTGCTTATTTTTCAGATTTGTAAGTCTAAGTGGGACTAATCCCAGCCCAAAATGAAGGGCTTCTGAAATAAAATTACTGGAGACAAACACACATTGGGGTAACACAGAAAGCATTGCCTACTGCAGCTGGAAATGAGCTCTAGAAACAAAAGAATGAAAAATGATCAAAGCAGCTGTGTACAGTGCAGATCACAAGGCATAGCCCCACTCTCCTCACACAGATGTTCTGCATTGCGTTAGGTGTTCCAAACTACTTGATCCTCAGCTGTTCCCCCAGAAGCATGGGGATATTCTGTGAGGTTTGAGTTATGTTCTGCTAGCCTTTTCCTTGTTAGATGGGCAGTCCTGTCCTTATCCAAGAGGGTCTGTAACATCTCAAAAGGCAATAGAATCCCACATTTAAGTAATTGATTTGCTTCCACAGTATATCCTATCAGCAAACTAGCCTTTCCTCAATAGACTCAACTCTAGGTGTCTTTTCAGGCATGGAACTGGAGGAGGTAATACCAAGAGTATTTGAAACACAAACCCAGATGAGGCTTTACAAATGACAGAGAATGGAGTATTTTGAAAGCTTCTATGATTCTGGCTCTTCCAGTAAGCTGAAATCCTCTTTTTTCTAGTCAGAGGGTTTCTCTTTTGCTTCCATATAAATAGGAAATTTCTCTACAATAGTATTTGAAATCCCAGATATAGCTGCAGCTTGTATTCACTTTTGGGAAAGGATTTAGGCTAAGAATTAGATGAGAGTGTCTCTCACCATTTGTTAGAAAAAGCCACATTGCAGCAGAATACTGAAAATGGGATACAGTGAACAAAAGGATATGGAAAGCCAAAATACCTCCACCATCTTCTTTAACACTCTGTCCTTCTCCTTGATCAGTGACAGGCAATCCTCAGACATTTCTGACACCTGCAAAAGCATAAAAGAAACAACAAGTGGTATCTTCCCCTGAAGGAGTGAAAACTGGCCCTATTTTCCTCTCTTACATGTACAAAAATAAAAAGCGGTATTTTCTTTTTCAAGGTTATGCCTTTTGTAGCTTGTCTGTTCTCAGACCAAACTAGCTTAGATTATTTCAAAGAAGTTCACATTAAGTCACTTGGGGAACTGAGAGAAGGATAAAAAGAAAATCAAAATTATTAGAAAGCTAAAAAGTGGAGAAAGAAGCAGCTTTGTTCACCCTGTGCTTGAAGGCAGTTTCGTTATATCAGTACACAGCACAGATACATGCACACACTCCCAGTCTACTGGGATGAAATGTCAGCAGCAGAAGCAAACAGAAAACTTCAGAGAGATTCGCTATTAAAAACATCAGCATTGGAATAAAAATAGCACTAGGGCACTCATGAAAATAAAAAACCAGAACAAAGCCAGACCATCGCTTAAAATGTTTATCAGAAAGAGCAAGAAAGGCAGGCTTGTGTTATAAAGGCTGTCCCAGAATTAGGAAAGTGTTTTAAATATGAATGACATGTTAGGTGTTATCTACTGGTCTGTCACCTATGCCAGTAAGATCCATGTGACTTTTCTTCACCCATAGGCTTTGCAAAGGCTGCTTCCCAAGAGTCATCACCTTCCTTCATGCTGCATGTTTTGCACAAGCACCACTGATGGAGATACAACATTTCAGGGGCATCTGTGGCCTCCTGGTCATTCACAGAAACAAATGTCAGCAAGACAAGTGAATGCTTCAGTTGCTTGTGAGGACCAAATTGCAGTTGTCCTGCCCTGCAGCTGAGGAGAAGGGGTAAGCAGCAAATTGCTGCAGTTCCTGATGCAGTCACTTGGGAGCATAAATGTACATACGCACAAAGACATGTTAAATCAGTTAGATTGCAGGTGGTTCAAATGTCTCTTAGCTGGATACCTGCAGCATGGGAAGGAAGCTGAATTTTCATTCCTGAGAGAAGCAAACTAAACTATAGATTTACTCATCCTGGAGCTATGGATGATCTGGGGTCTAGACCCAGATCAGTGCTCAGCAACTTGCCAGTTTCTAACTGCTTGCCAATATCTTGGCAATATCTGTTTATTTTCCTTTTGTTTTCATTTAGCTGTGTGCCAAAACACTGAAGCAGCTTGTTGCTTTGCTATGACTGCCAGCTGCTTGAATATATATGGCCCAAAAGCAGTTTTGGTGCTTGGATAGGAAAATATTGTTGGCTGTATTGCCATACTGGCAGATGGCAATTTCCCTCTTTCTGTCATCACATAACACATTTTCAGTGAGGAGTTTTAGCCAAAAAATGAAAACAGATCATGTGCTTTAAGTAACCTGAGTGAGTTTTGACCGAATTTGACTCTCTTTTGCTGTCTTCCTTATCTATCCATTTTTACATCATTTCTGTTCCCCAGGAACTGGACATGGTTTCAGCCCCCAGCAAGCATAGGTTATCTGATGATAATATTGACAGCTGCCTGGTAAGACCATCATCACATGTACATGCCCTGTGAATCTGCACCATTTCTCTATTCTTGTTTGCATTTCTCTTTCACCTTCATGAAAAATGTCTTCCTGCAATATTTATTCCTTCAATGAGCCGCACTGTTTGCATGTCTTGTGCTGAGTCAGAAAATGGCAATATATAAAGCAGTTGTACACAGCAGGCAGTGCTAAAGGGCCGTGATGCTCGCCAAGTGAAGAACTACAGCAGTAGAGAGTGAGGGGTTGTCGTCCCCTAGGTGCGATGACAAAACCTTCTGTTGCATGACTGCACAGTTTTATTCCCACAAAGCCCTGGCTGGCATGAAAAGTGGATGATACCCTGCTTATGAGTAAACACTTAATATCTGTTCTTCTTTTATTGTGTAATAGGCTAGCTACCAAATGCTGTACAAGCTCAATTCTGAGAAAGGAGCTGTTTTTTTGGTCTGTGGGCCTTTGTGTAGCATCTATAACTACAGTTCTCGGCACTTGACAAACACTTATTTCTGCTGTGCTCCTTCAGGTCAGGGAGGGACCATCATCATTCCTATCAAGAGAAGGAAGCTGAGCCCTGCACAGGTACTGCTCTCCCACTGACTGGTGGCACTGGCACCTCTCTCTCTGGGAGGCGCCGGCACAGCACAAGCAAGGCTCCTTTCCAGCCTCCTCTCTTGCACTTGCATAAGCCAGACACTGTGGGCTCCAGTTTAGCACCCTGACAGCACTGACTCTGAAGTTTATGGCCATTGCAAAAGAGCTTGGTTTGCCTTGGTCCTCATTAGGGGCAGGGAAAGAAACTGACCCTTGAGAATTTCATTCAGCAGCCTTGGTTATGAGATGGACTAAGGCAGAAGAAACTATTCTCCTGCATGGCTTGCTTTGCTGGTTTGTATCAGAGATTAAAAGCTGTATTTTAAAGGCAGCAGTTCTACAGACTGGTCTATCCTAGTTGAGGAATAAGACCAAAATTCTTTGAAAAACACTGGAAAGACAATCAGCAAGCTGGTTCATCACCATGAGGTAAGGAAACAGAATAATTTTAAATTACTTTGTTGATTTCAGTGTTAGCACAGCTAAGTTTTGGTATTTCACTTTGAAAGCTTATATTTTTAATGTACAAGAGGCATTTGAGTTTAGAATACAGATTAGTTCTATCCTTGTATTTATCACCTAATTCTAGGTGACGTATTGTGTCTTAGGTTTTTAAAATATGAATGGGAAAATGCAAGGCTCTTTCTTTTCTCCTTCACCACTGCTCAAGGATAAAGCAAGAGCCTACTCACACACATGATTCATTGAAATCCATGTGCTGCAGTACTGGGGCTTAAACACAATGTATGTGCTCTGCTTTAGTACCTGAAGTCAAGGAAATGCCTTTCTAGGAAGGTATAGCATCATTACAGCTTTTCAAGTGAGTAATCTTGCTCTAGGTCAGCAATAGGGTAGGACACTCAGCATTGCAGCAGCACCAAGGTAGCACCTGATCTGCAATGAGATACCTGTGAAACTTGCTGCACAGGGCTTGCCCATACTGGTCACAGAGTAAAATCCCTGCAGACCAGGAGTTACGAGATCTGAAAAGTGGGCAGGCTGATAAATCACTCAAAAATGCAATTATCTGTCATTTTTCCCTTTTTCCTTCATTAAAGGCATTCCTTTTCTCTCTCATTAAAGGTGACTGGAATAAAGAAAACCATTTTGTAAACATTTTGTCACATCAGACTTTGGCTTTGCCCTAAATTTCGTATTTTTTCATGGCCAGATAACACCAAACACTTCATTTTATTCCAAGTAGTTCTAGTAATTTTTGATGTGATCAATAGGATTTAAACCCCATATTTTTTTTCCTGTAAAATTGATTTTTTTTCCATGAAAAGTTTTGACTTTTTTTCTGTTTTATCCCACTCTATGCACAGTTCTTTTCCAGTCACCCTGACAACAGCAAGGCTAAATGCTGAGCATCAAAAGGCTGCTTCTTTCATACAGTGCTATGAAAGGTCCTTTCAGCTAGGCGCAGTGATTGCTGTCAGGTTGATTATTGCCTGATGACCAGATTGTTCTGCATCTAAAAAGAGGGTACAAGTATTCTTTTATGGACATTCCCCTTAATGAGTCTACTCAGGACACAGTTGTCATTGATGATGTTGTGTTAGCATTGAAGGGAACTGACTTGTCAGGTTTTCTACTTTGAAATATTTGGATTTTTTTGAGGTTTTAGCTAGATTGATATTATTTCATTTTCCAGTGTGTGCTTTCTAACTACCCCTTCAACTTTCCCTTATTCTGGATGCTGTGGATATTTATGCCAATTTAAGGCAGGAAAACTTGTTGTTAATCCATGTTATATTTCCTATGTATAATAAATGCTAATCCAGGCCTAGAAGAACTGGACCCAGCTGCTTGAGGTAAGGTCAGATCAAGTTTTTTAATCCTTCCCAGAATATTCACTCAAATATGAGTAAAATAGAAATGAAGCAGTTGGATTGGTGCAAATCAGACCAGCTACAAAATGGTAAATATTAATTATCACTATATTACTATTTTATGTCTATATATGCTTAAAATAACAAAGCACTAAACAAGGTTCTCAAAATTGTAAACGTAACACAGCGGCAGCAATATATACAGGACTTTTGAAAACCTCCTTCCTGCATGTGACAAGTAATAGGAGGAAAAGTGAGCTATAGAAAAGTCATTTCCTATTTGATTTTCTATATTTCTTTAACTCAGCTATTTATGTAATGAACAATAAATGCTATCAATGTATAGGAATGCAGTCAAACGTGCATTTAATTGCTGAAGCAGAAAAACTTGCCTGTTTTTAACTAGGGAACTTTATAAACATTTATACAAGATCAAATGGTGGGTTTTGAACATCTGTTTTACATTATTAGTATATGTGAGCAAACACGGACCCTGCTCTATGGCATTTCACAGCCTTTCTAAAAAGTAGCTGTATTACTCACCAGAATAATATGGTCATTTCTAGAGAAAGGACACTTCTTGAGAAAGTTAAAGTCTATTCGATTTCCAGAGATTTGATGTGCACCTCCCTAGTCTTGTCTCCAAAGCATCAGCTTACTCTTCTCAGTACAAGGGGTGCCAGGCTGAGAGTCATCAGGTCTGTGGGCAGGGATGCTCTGTCCTGCTGGGATGGAGACACATTCTGGCATGCCAGACAGCACAGCACAAAGCCATAAAGCTCCTGGGATCCCAGGCAATTCCTGGATGTGGGATGTCACTTCTGGGTTGGGTCCGCAATGGCTGGTGTGGGGCCAGCTGCTGGGCACCTTGTGATGGATGCAGGAGAGAGGTAACCAGAGGGTGGCAATTAGGAACAAGCAGGCTATGTGAAGCTGTGGGCTGTCATCTATGGATCAGAGAATTATGGAATGGTTTGGTTTGGGAAGAACCTTAAAGCTCACCTAATTCCAATCCCCCTGCCACCTTCCACTACACCACATTGTCAAAAGCTCCATCCAACCTTGTCTTGAACAATTCCATGGGGCATCCACAGCTTTTCTGAACAGCTTGTCCCACTGCCTCATCACTCTCACAGTAAAGAATTTCTTCCTATTATCTAATCTAAATCTTCCAGTTTAAAGTCATTCCCCCTTGTCCTGTCACCACATGCCCTTGTAAAAATTCCCTTTCCAGCTTTCTTGTAGGGCCCCTGTAAGCTGTTATAAGGTCTCCCCCGAGCTTCTCTTCTCCAGGCTGAACAACCCCAACTCTCTCAGCCTGTTCTCATAAGAGAGGTTCTCTAGCCCTCTGACTACCTTCATGTAGACCATCCAGAGCTTCTAGACCCTTGCAAGGGCCTGGTCACCCTTCCACTGCAGTGCCACTCTGTATTCAGGACCACAGCCTATTTAATGATAGCATGTGGGGAGGGACAGTTGTCTCCCCTGTCTCAGTCTTTCTCTGACTAATCCCAGGTGGCTGACGTAGTTTTGGCAATCAAGAAGTGGTGGCTGACTCACTGTGATGCTGGGAGAGTCAGGGGAAATGTGCCAGGTGATGGATTTTGGTCCCAGCAGCTTCTCCCTGTACCTCTACCAGTGAAATCTCAGCAGCACATCCCAGCCGTTTATATTACTGATACTTTTATTTTTAGAGTTTGTTCTATGATAAAGCAGCAAGTCCTAACCCCTACAAACAATGCACGAATATTGTCCCAAGCAGGGCAGGCTGCTATAAAATTAAAGATTGTGTTTTCAGTTTGAAGATGTTAATTTAGTGAGTGAAATACCTGCCTGGTACTCCTGTCTGGAGTGAGGCAGGCTAAGAAGGAGAAAGCAATGAACTCTCGAGGGAGAAAATAAAGATGAGAGACTTCAAGAAGAATTAGTGACTAAACAGAAAATAAAAAGAAAGATGTTTTTTATGGTGTAACATTCTTGCACACTGACTTTTTCCACTGCTATCTTAAGGATGCCAATGGAGCTGCTGTCACAGCTATGACTGAAATTGAGCAAGACTCGGCTTTTGCACTTACAAGAGAACAGAGATCTGATCAAGAATTAGGTTTCTTCCCTATTTCAAACACAAACTGTTTCTTTAGCCCTTTCCTCAATATTTCATTCCCTTAAACAAAATATTGATGTTGCATTACTCATAAAACCCAAGCAGTTTCTCCTGTGTTTCTTGGTCACTGTGGTAGCAGGAGTGTATGTGTTACAGCACAACTTTGGTTTGGGTTTCTCCTGCTGGCGAATGCTGCTAGGTGCATTTCCCCAGGGCTAGGGCTCTGGAACACAAATGTCTCATAGGAGATGAATTCATATTATTTTATAATGATTTTTACAACTAAGCAGAAGAACAAGGAATGTGTCTCCTCGCAGATCTAGAACTCTACATGTTCCTCAAAATCTTAAACCCAGACCTTACTGGGGAACATGAGAGTGAAGGTGTACTGTGTGACATGACTTTCTGATTCCACAAAGAAAATGCTGCACGTATTATGCATTCCACAAGCAGCAAAATGTGAAGGTTTGACACCTTTTTGTTGTGATTTTAATTCTTCTGCTTTGCCTCATAATGGTGAGGGTCTCCTCATTTGTTTACTTAAATACCCACTGAAACATGTATGAAGCTAACAAGTTATTTACATTCATGTTAGGTTGTATCAATTCTCTTTTCTGTGAAAACTATAAACAAAAGCTGACACAGCATTAATAAGCTACTGTCAGGGTAATTATCATGAAGAAGAGAGGTTCCCCAAAGGAACACCTAATCCTTTTCATTTCTGTTTATCACAGCAGGTTATTAGTAAACAAATCTGTGTTTATTTTACTCTTTGTAACCTGTGCACTGTTATTTCCAAAGCAGGGCTCACTCTTGCAAAGGCTTGCTACCATAGCTACCAAGCTACCTATACTTGCAGCAAGAAATACATCCTTTTCTCATTTGCTTCTGCAGGGGGAAGCTGATTGGTCTGAGCATAAAGAAGCAAGGTCTTACATACCTTACATGACTGAAAGAATAATCATGGTTTTAATGTAGCAGATCACTGTAAGAAATTAGACTATTATCAAGAAACTTTATGATATTATTAGTAATAGCATCTAGATTTGATACCTCAGTATTCAGTATGGTTATACCTGCACCTTTCTGTCCTGGTGTGGACCGTTGCCTTTTGTACAGTTAAATAACAATTGTGCAGCTGGGAAAATGTCTTTTACAACCTTTTAGGGACTTTTATGCTGTTGCAAGAATTCTGGAGCCAGTAACACAAGTCAGTTAAACCCAGCTTTTGCCACTGTGGAGATAAGCAAGCTTAAGTAGCAAGGCTGGAAGGAGGCCTCTAGGCACCCTGGGGGTGCAGAGGTGGATAATCAATGCTCACATAACTTGGTCCTCTGCTGCAGCCTCTGCTAGAACCTCTGAAGAAGCTATGCCTGCCATTTCCCTTGAATCACGGGTTAAGGATGAGAAAATGTAATGGAAATGAATGGTGCTTATCTGGACATGGAATAATGGTGTTTCTTATAAACACTGACACAGACATAGAAAGTTTAACAGCAATATATTAAAGTAAAATTTAAATGCAGACTGCTTAGGCAGGATTTTTATTTAATACCAAAAGCCACTTTTATCAAAAAAATTGATCTGTCTACCAGTCACTCTGGAGATATTCAAAATGCAGTTGTAAATATATTACATTCAGATAGTGTCTGGTATTTCCAAGAAGCAATACAGGGCATAGAGCCAGCAAGTTGTAGGGTTTCTGTGAGAACGCAGTGCCTGTAACTAATGGATGCTGATGGTCAAAGCTTTTGAAATACTGTTTTGCACAAAAAAGAATCACTCTTGGTTTGACTGGAGAGGTAACTTTTTCAACCCAAGTAATTTCATACCACAAAATCATCACATTGATCTGCTCAAACAGGTGAAGGTCTTCATTTATGTCTTTCATTAAGGCTCTGCTATGTCTATGTGTGTTTTATAAATGAAGAGGGATTAAATTATCAGATGGATTCCTCTATCAAGTCTTTTGGATTGCTCCCTGCTGGTGTTCAAGGCCAGGTTGGACAGAGCCTTGGGTGGCATGGTTTAGTGTGAGGTGTCCCTGCCCATGGCAGGGGGGTTGAAACTAGATGATCTTAAGGTCCTGTCCAACCCTAACTATTCTATGACTCTATGATTGATTCTATGTTGACATTACTGATATTAAAACAATACCTGTTAATTAGTAATAGTACATTCTGTCCTTTTCCAGAAGCCTGAAAGTGACAGTGATTTTGGTGGTTACTTGGAGACCTGCTTCTGTATCTGCTAAAACCGTCAGGAATTAGTAAGTAACTCTCCTGGCAGTACTCGTAATTTACAAAGAAAACGAGTGCCTGTGACATCATGAGCAAGCACTGTGTATCTTCTTATTGCCTCATGCTGCAGTCTCAGCTTTCTTTATGGCTATCTGTCTACCAAGAAAATAGACAAAAGCTGGAAGACTACAAAACAGGTAGTGCCAGAAGACTAAATTTATATCTTACCATCCTGTCACACACTGTCCAAGTACATTTCTCATAATTATTCCATCCACTGTCCCAAACATGATTCATTAAGGTTAACGATTCTTCTGTCTGCAATAATCAGTCATTCTAAGCTTCATTAGTTCAACTTCAGTGTATTTAAGGACCTATCATTAATTAAATATAGCTAGTACTGAGATTTGTAAATGTAAAGTGCTATCTGAAGACTAACTATTAATAATCGTCAGATCATTGTGAAAATTATGGAAGTACATCCATATTTCCCTCCACATAACATCCCTGTGGGGAATATAAGTTCTCCATCAAATTTTATATGGAGAGAGATGGATGTGAGTCTTCCAGAGCAACTTGTTTCAGACACCTGTGTTTGGTGCAACCTGCAGGTTGCACCACATAGTTCCCTTCTCTGTCTGATGTCCCATTTCTGTATGTATGCTCAGCAATAGCGTGCATGGCCTTGGGAGCTGTGTTGTTTTTCCCTCAACTTTCTGGAAATGTCAAGTACTCTTTATCATGGGTTCAGTGTTTTCTATGCTGTAGTTGTGGCTTTAGATGTGATTTGCCACATCTTGTGCATGAAGGGGAAATGTGGGGTAATTCTCTTGCTCTTCCTGCAGTCCATCTGCCAATAGCTTGCATTGGGCATAGATATACACTTGCCTGCTACAGAAACTTAACCAGAGGTAACTGAGACAAGGATCTTCCTCCTCAGGAAATAAATAGCAGCAGAGAGGATACCAAACTGAGGGCTTATTGTTAGACCATTTCCACAGTTCAGACCTAAAGTTTGCTGTTGAGGGTTTGCTGAGATGAGATGAGATGCACAGACCTTCGGCTTTAATGGTATTTAGCATAGCACTGTATTCCAAGTCCATTATGATTTCTGTGGAGATCTTGTTTCAGGGGATATTACTGCAAGGTTGAATGAGTCAGTGTTTGGCAAGTCAGAGTGATCTGTCTGACTGAAGTCAGTCTAGTATTTTCCCTTCAAATAATAGCAAACTTACTTAGAAAAAAAATTAGTTCTTGGAAGTATGTTAAGAAGAATACTTCATCTAAGGAAGCCTGAATCTTGCTGTGGGCTGACAGGACATGCCACATTTCCATTCCTTTTCCTGGCCATATTGTACACTGGAGCAGGGAACACTTCCAGTGGACACTTTCATATAGAGGTTCTTGATGGAAGATAAGTTTGCAAAGGAATATCCAGCACCAAACACTAGGAAAAAAAAGATGTTCTCGTGTCTGGTTTATTTTCTCTTCCATTCCCATCATATCCCATCACATATAGATGATTTATTCTGACAAGTCATGAGCAGATGAGAGTGTTAAAGTTTTCTCTGCATTTGAGGATGGTTTGGTGGAACATTGATTCCATTTTCAGTCCCAAAATCTCACATGTACGACATTTCTAATCTCTATTGGCCATCAAGGGTTTACCCAATTAGGTATAGCAGACCAGTAGACATCATAGAATCTTAGAATAGTTAGGGTTGGAAAGGACCTTAAGATCATCAAGTAGGTATAGCAGGCCAGTAGACATCATAGAATCATAGAACAGTTAGGGTTGGAAAGGACCTTAAGATCATCTAGTTCCAACCCCCCCGCTAAGCAGGGACACCTCACACTAAACCGTGCCACCCAAGGCTTCATCCAGCCTGGCCTTGAACACTGCCAGGGATGGAGCACTCACAACCTTCCTGGGAAAACATGTCTACTTAAAGGATGTTTTTGCCCGGTTTCGAACCAGGGACCTTTTGCGTGTAAGGCAAACGTGATAAGCACTACACTACAGAAACCATCATCCAGCAGTATTTAAAAAAAAAAAAGAAAAAAGAAAAAAGTAAAGAAAAAAGTAATGAATGAAAAATTAATGCCATTTACAGGATCTATAAAAACATTTTGATCATAGGATCTTTAAATCTTTAACTGTGGCATTTGCCACTACTGTACGTAATAGGTGTGTGTGTTCCAATTAGGAACTAGCATTTTCCTTTTTTTTTTAAGAAAGGAAAATTTTGCGTTCCTTTGCTGTGCATGCCTTTAAGTGTAAAATTTGTTTATGCAGGATATACATTTCCTGCACTGCTAGAACTTGAACATGAGCTTTTGATTTGTTGTTAGCTCAATAATCGGTATCCTATTTGTTTATAGAAATATTACTCTCTAGTTGATTCAATAAATTCCATAGACTTATTAATAAAAGTATCCTCATATTATTGAAAAGAAGACGAGTAGTGATTTTGACTATTCCATTACAAATTCATTATTAATGATCAAAATATTGTTAGCAGACCTTTTACTGATTTTTGTATGTGTGAATTTTATTCTCACCCTGTTGACATAGTGCATCTATTCAGTAGAATAAATAAACCTTCAATGAAATCTAAAGCTTTCATAGATCTTGTGAAACAATCTTCAAGAACTTTTGGCTTAATATTGTCACAGGTAAAACCTATACCTGAGTAGGAGCAGATGATGAGACAAAAGAGAAATACAATTGCTTCCCCTGAGAAAGTGTTTAAGCTACAAAGACTGAGTGAAATATATTTGACAGAAAGGAAAAAATGAAGTGTAGATCTAGCCACAGAAAAGAAGAAATGTGCAATAAAAAACTTCCTGAGGATACTAGAT
Organism: Agapornis roseicollis; assembly: GCA_002631895.1. Classification (NCBI taxonomy): domain Eukaryota; kingdom Metazoa; phylum Chordata; class Aves; order Psittaciformes; family Psittacidae; genus Agapornis; species Agapornis roseicollis. The sequence goes on along the minus strand of NDXB01001724.1, from coordinate 20,482 downwards.
TATAACCAGCAAGTTTAAATATGGGGGTTTCTTTGTTCATTTTTCATCTCTCTTATTACAATTTTTGTTATGATTTAGCTTCCAGGACATTCCCCTTCAAAATCCAGGCAAACCGCTTCATAGTGTGTTTTATAATAAATATGACTGGGAAATGCCTTCAGTGAACAAGTTAGTTTAAAAATATTCTTTTGCAGATGGTATTTGTTTTGGTGGTTGCTACTTGCTGTTTCTCAAAGCCCCTGAGGAATTCATCAACAATTTTTCAGCTAGTACTTTTTATCTTTCAGCAGTTTGTTTCTTTGTGCTGTAAATACATGTGTTTGTGGGAGGGTGCAGAGGATAAATACTATGCAGCAAAACAATTTAAAGAGATAGAAAGAAGTTAATTAAACCAAGTGCTCAATAGAAACAGCAAATTAGTCCCACCTTTTCCAGATATATGCCATGAAACCTAAATAAATTCACATCTGTTGATATGATTTCTTCCTTTTTTGCTTCATCACCACCTTATAATGCATTTTTTTTTCCTTAGGACTTATCTACAGAAATGTTTCTAGTCTTATTGTTAGTCTTTGATCCATGTATTTGCTTGGCGAATCCCATCCAATCTTCATCTGATCTCCATGATTTGCCCCACTCTTGTGTTGTCTTAGTGCCATCTATTCTAAACTCCTGTCTACCTCCTGATGCTCCTGTCCAGGAGCAATGTCTTTCTCATCTCTGTCATTGTTTCTGTCCTGGGCTTTAGTTCCTCCAGATCATTTCTCCCGGCATCCCTCTTTCTTGTCAAAATCTTTCCTGTACCATGCACACAGTGGCTCCTGATGTTCCTGCCCCATCAGTTTCAGCTGCTCTTCTCACCCTTTGTAACAAGAAATGGACCAGCACACATATGTGTATAATTTCATTTCTATAGTTATTTTGCCATGATTCTTTGACTACCTGCATTTTTTTGCTGCATGGAATAGTATCACATAACTGTATGTGTGCCTATTGTTCAAACAGAAGTGGATGATTTTGAAGGGATTTGAAATGCTGGTTGAGCATGTAGGTACGTACACACAAATATATGCATGTGTTTCAGATAATCCTGATTTCTCACTTTAAAGAAGACTTCTGTGGTTTAGATGTAAGTTTTTATGATTCTTCCACTTACTCTTTTATTTATTCACATAGTTTCACTCTGCACCCTTAAGCTATCACAGATATTTTATATGACAGTGCTTAACTGTGTTCATCCACCAGAAATTCTTACTGAAAACTAAAATGTTCCTGTTCATTTCTTTCTGGATATATGCACATTGAAGATTAATAGAATAATTTCTATTACATGAAAAGAAAAAAGACATTGGTAGTACAGCAAAATGCTTAAATTAATACTTCTACAACCAGAAATCCTACCTGAAGCAGTTAGTTTGGGTTTTAATGGTTGTTCCATTTTAGCCATCACCAGCTCACTAATAGTCCTAGTACTTGAGCTTTATCTTCATTATTGGTTTAATGAACAGAACCAAAAAAGTTAAACATATGTAAATCTTCTGTGAAGATGTGCTGAAACTCATTAAAGGTAAGGTTTACCCCATTAAACAAGAGGTAAACTGCTTTACATGGCCTTTGCATTGGTGAAGCCTGTTCCTGCATTTTCCTGGGAAAGGAAGAGCAGAGGCAGAATGAGGGATCCCACAACATGCCCCATTAGAAGAGTAGATGAAGGGTGTTTTCATTTTAACACATCCCACTGCAATATGTTGGTGCCTGTTGAGTGAGTGGAACAGACAACACTGGATAGGCTGTCCTCAGTCCTCTCTCTCCTGTCCACAAGGCTGGCCCCAAGAGACTGGTGAGAGTAGTCCCTTATTGCCTCTGCCCCCTTGCTGAAGAAGTGACACTTGCACACCCTTCCCTTACAGAAGTGGGCCAAGGGGTTTGAGGGGAAGAACCAGTGCCAATGCCTCTGAGGAAGACAAGATCCCACAGGATGTGAGCACCCTACAGTTGCCCAAGGCTACCTGTCTGCGTGCATTTTCCTGTTTGACTGACATCTTCCCTGTTGTAAAGAAAGGAAGACAAAAATGAGGCTGAGACTGAAGTTCACAGACCTCCCTGCTCTTTCATGGCTGAGGGAAGCTGCATCACAACTTCAGTCTCATGGAGCAGGATTTGCTCACTTTTCTTTCTCTGCTGAAGCTCTAGGGAAGAAGCTGTGACTGCGAGGAAATACGAAAGAAGCACAGCCTATAAGGCAAGTATGTCAGAGAAATACAGAAAAATACAACCTAAATTCACCACCTACTGAATCTGCAGTCCTCCTGTACATCTAGATGTGGCATTGCCACTTTGGGTTTTAACCCAGCCTGCTCTCCACAGTCTCACCAGATTGGGCTGGGAGAAAGAAAAGGAATATTTGGCCTAGCTACACATTTAACCCCAAGGACAGCATGCCTTTCATCTTGAAAGACAACAGCAGATTGTTTGCTTTTGAACTTTCTTAGTTAGGAACTGAATGTTGGATGTCTTCAGCTGCCAGTGATTTAATTTCTGTCTGAGTTAAAATGAAGTTAGCATTGTAGATGACAGTCCAAGGCTGGCTTCAGTATATTGGGTATGCAGCAACTGACTTTGAAACTCTTACCCTGGAAATAAATTTTGGTCCCAGACATTATATGTTTCCAAGTATTTCAATGGTTGAATACCTCACATCCTGTGACAGTCATGTACTGTCTTCTTGTGTCAAATCGGGAATGCTGGTGGGCAAGCAGAAAGGGTTTTGTTCTTCAAGTTTCTCTAGCCCAGTTGCATAAGATTAGTTATTACAGTTTTACATTAATAGAGTTTTTACCAGAAGTATAAGTCTTATGCTTGAAATTAGGTTAATATGTTTGAAATGTATTCTTTTGCTTCAATAGTTTGCCTGCCTGGCCATGGGCAAATAAAACTGGGACAAGGAAATGCCCTTCTTAGTTCCAGAATCAAAATAGAGAACAACGGGAAGAACTGAATACTTTTCCATGTTTTTATGGCTTGCCCTCTGCTCTAGCATTAGGACTAGCAGTCACAGACCATGTTAGAAACAAAGACAGGTAAAATATCTTAACTATAATATAGAAGTGGTTTTGGTAGCTTCATTCAGAATTGCACCAGACTACACAGAGGGATCATGATACATGTTTGCAAGTCTTAAATGTTATAGAATTCAGTGCATCTCTCTTCTCTGTACTCACATTCATCACAGCTGTGAAAAAGTGACATTAGTCAGAAGTTCAAAACTCATGCCCAGCATTCCCAAAATGGCAAGTTTTTAATTACATTAACATTCACATTTGCTTGCTTCCATGTTCCTAAAGTGAAGACTAATTTTCATTATGCCAAAGTTCTGAATGTCACAGGATTTCTGTAGTCATCACTCACAATACTTGCCAAGAAGTCTTAGTGAAAGCAATTCCAGCTGTGATGGAATGTGTGTATGGAAGTCTGGAGGTTGATGAGGAATAGTTGTACAATCCCAGTGTCTTGATATGCATAACTTTGTAAACGCTTTGCATAAATTCTGAAGTAACAAATCTGATTTCCAAAAACCTTAATGCATGTTTTGTTTCTAAATAGTGGTTTTAGTCAGTATAATAGCTGGGGGTATATTAGCAAGAAGAGAAGGTATGTTGCTATAAACTGAAACAAAAAATATTTGAAAGTTCTGAGTTGTAAGAATTGTGCTCGATGGTATAATTTGGGCTGAAGGGGATTCATGATTTACACTAACAATAAAGAAAGGAGCTTAAAATACTCTAGATGCTTTATTAATGTAGTTATTAATTTTTTATTATGCATATGAAGAAAGATGGATTATCTCATAAACATCCTTTCCTAAAGACTGGGCAGTAACTGAACAATGAACTATGAACAAGGCAGTGGTTGCAGCAGCAGGTAGGAATAGGAAAATTACTGTTGTGCAGAATGAGAAAATGAACACCTTGGATTGAGGAACATCTGAGCCTGCATTGTTGATGTGGCTTTCAACCTTTCTATGCAACTGCAGCTGTGTTCCTGTTTTTTCTTATTTCTCATTGAAGATGTACTACAGGGAACCTTAACAAGCTCTTGAAGTCCAAGTGATAGCAAGGTAACAAAAAGCTTAACAACTACTACAACACTACCATGTGTTGATGCATAATGAGCACTTGAGCTGCTGTTTTAGCCCCTGTGAAACTTTTCTAGAACATGAATATTCACTGTCAACTTTTATTCAAAGAGAAAGTCTAAACGCTGGTGGTGGTGTCTTAAACACCCAATCTCTTCACGAGGACAGGGCCAAAAGAGCCTGTGTTCTGCTAAAGCTTGGATGTGCTGCCAGTGAAAAGTTCAAACTTAGTGCCAATGGCACTGAGGCCTTCCAGCTAGTGCTGTGGATTTTACTTGTCTCAAAGCCAGTCTTAGGCAGACATGAGCTGTCCCTGTGGTTGTGTGAAACCCCACGTAGCCCAGGCAGCCTTCACTCCATTGAGTTGCATCATCCCATGAAACTGGCCTGCACCGGCATTTGTTCTGAGCTGACAGAAAGGTAGTTCAGATCCTAAATTACCTTGCCCAGATCTGGGTGAAGAGAAAGGTGCTGCAGGCAGTTCTCATGGGGCCACCTGCATGTGCCCTGTGAGGCAGGGGCTCGTGGTTCCCGTGCTTGCGACGAGTGACCCTTTGGCAACGCTAAATTCCCACAGAAGCTTCACCCTGGGGTTGTGGATGCTAGGTAGATACACAACAAGGAAGTCAGAAGGCAGAGCACTGAGAAAGTGGAAAGACTGGTCTGAAACTGTGCAGTAGAAGAAAGACAGAAATTGGACATCTTCCTGGATTAGCACTTGAGAAGTAGATAACTTAATTTCTTTTGTATTGAATAATTTAGCACCACATTTCCTAAGTGTAGCTTATTTTCACAGGCAAAACCACAAAAAAGATGGTTGATTTTCAGAATCAAGCTTAAGCACCTCTCAGTTATTCACAAGTCAAGTTCAGCACTGACCTGCTGCTCTTGCACCTCTACTTCTTTGCCAACACAACTTCTGCATCCTCTAGACAATGCAGGAGTGCTCACTGCTCAAAGGAGATTTCTGCTCCTCCTGTACTGCATCCCCTACTTTGTGCTGTAGCCAGTTAGAAAGCTTTCAGTAAGATTCTTCTTTGTGTATTTATTTCCTTTGCCCTGCAGATAGCAGAGGACTTCTGTTTGTTCCAGGCTGCCACTTCAGCAGAGTCCCTGTCAGAAAGGGTCATTCATCCATCCCCCTGCCTTGTGTCTGCCTGCCCTTTTACTTGCATTACTATGAGGCAGGCAAAAAGACCTGAAACCATAAGTTTGAAGAGGGAATAAGACATCATTTTCAGCAACAATACAATCTTAGATGAGCTTAAACTGACATAGAAATGACACCCTCCATATCTATATTGAGTTATTCCCAGATACTTAGCAGAATTGGTCCATTTAACCTATGACTTTGTTTGCAGGGAAGGTCATGTCCTAACAATATGAAGTTAAGGTTTTGATCTGGCCATTACTGACAACATGCTGGTTTATGACTATTTCACCAATCATCTTCCATCCAGTATGTGGTGTTCATGCCTAAACAGAGTACTAACATTTCATTGCCACCACAGCACTGCAGTACCTGTTACTGGTAGGGGCTGCTGAGCATGTTGACATTGATGGAGTTCATCACAGCCTCATCTGATACTCAGCAATTCCCATGCACACAGGGACCACTGGGACTGCCTGGGTCAGAGCTGACTATCAAAGCCCACTGTTGGATCATGATTATTCTGTGCTGGAAGCAATCTCAGCTGCTGGCTGAAAATCATTTTGTGCTGCTTGCAAGGAGAAGAGGGATTTATAGGGAAGATCTATATTTTGGACAGAGCGGAGAGGGAGAATGTGAAAGAGACATCATAAAATCATACCTTTATTAAGTAATTTAAGAGTAATTGATTACTTACAAGAAGAGCAAGAAAACCATTTTAGGAGCCTTTGTTTTCAATTCACTTGTATCTGGCAATCAAAAGATATAATAAATCTGTGTGGGGGCATGACTGACAGACTGACTTGCATTATGACTTGCTGGAATAGCATAAATGTTTGATATAGGCATAGTTTACCTATGCTAAAAACTGTAAAATATATGTGGACCTTGCAAAATCAGTAGCAAGCACAGCATGCTGGTTGTACACAAACTTCTTGTATCTCAGGAGATGCCCTAAGCCTGAAACCACAATCTACCATTAGCCCTTGTAAAAAGGCAATCAGCATGATCTGTTTGAGATAGATCTCACAGGACTTCTTACAGTTTCTCATAAAAGTGCTTATCTCATCCCTGGAGCCTGTTTTGGAGAAATAAATTTACTTAAAATGTATGCTAAGGATTTCCAAAATGCAGATAAATAATGAAGCATTTAGTGTCACAAACAGGGAGAGGTGGTTGCAGTATATTTTCCAAGATATTTGGGATTCAAATATATACCTGGTGAGGTCTACAGAGGTACCACAGTGAGCTGAAACCCTCAGAAATAGATTATGAGCTATTCGGGGACTCAGAAAATCCTTCTGGATGCATAATCAGTTTCTTTAGGAACCCAGTGCTTCCAGAAATCTTGCTCACCTCTTGTACCTGCAAAAACCCAAAAAAAACCCCCACAAAAAAAACCCAACAAAAAACCACAAAAAAAAACCACCAAACAAACAGCACAGTTTTTCCTTCACAAAAGAATCAATACCATATTACAAACAATAATTGCATAAATGAGGCCTTGAATGTGAATGCAAATATAAAGCCACTTCATGTGATTTTTGTTCTACTTGATTTTATTGGTTTGTAAGATTTTTTTTTTGTTTGTTTACATTTTGGGTTCATTTCTCTCTCTTCATTTGCTGTGCCATCAAAAGTTTTCCATCCCTTATCATTATACCATTAGCAACCTCGAAAAAACTCTAATGTACAAGTTCTGCCCCCACATTAATGTCTAGTGACAGATAATAGCAATGAGTAGTTAACTTGTAATCCTTACAATTGTGTCCTGGGAAACTGACTGCTGAGCTAAGCCATGTGGCCTGAAGCTACAGAGCTACAGATTTCTTTGCCTCCAACAGCTGGTGAGCACTGAGCAAGACAACTAAAGAAAAGATCTTTCTGTCAAAAGCTTTTTGCCTGTTATGTTGGGAGGTTATCATAAAGACCTGCAAAATCAGAATTGGCTCAGTAGCTTAACTAATTGTAATAGGGAATAAAATCCTGGATTCCTGCTGGTTTTGGTCTTTGGTAATGATTTGTGATCCTGGATGGAACTGAGGTATAAAGTGGCACCAGACTGACTCTGTTAGTGAGAGGCGCTTTCTGCTCAGCCACCAGCTAAAGCCAAAAATTATTAATGGACATGAACAGCAAGGCCAGATGGCACTGCCTCAATTATAGGGACAGTTTTGGCTAGTGAACCTCAAACACTGTAACTGCACTCTTCCCAACCTGAACCACAGGCTGGCTGAAGTACAGAGGAAACTGAGAAAAAAAGGGGTATGAGACATTTCTCTGTTGAATGTTCACCTTAATTGCAGGGGAGACAAGTTAACAGGTCGTTCTTGCTTGATAGACTTTTTATTTAGGCACATAGATATTAGGATGATTTTTCCATACTGCAAAGATGCTTCAGACTAACTTGTTTGTATCTACTTGTTTAGAGAAAGGAGGGACACAATTTTAGCTGACACAGTTTAGCTATTTCCAAAAGTGAGACAAATCCTGGAAACCATTGTCCAAAACGTTCTGTCATGCTAGAGCTCATGGGCCAACTTTGTTGTGGGGGGCTTGAGAAAAATCCACCTTTGATAGGATGGTGAGATGGAGAACCACTCCATCCAGATGGGATGTACCAGCAATGGTGTCATATAAGGCTTTCATTTAGAAGGTGACCGTAAGCTGTTCAGCATGACTTCACTTCTTGTCCAACTCTCCAGCTTTATTTCACTCTTTGAATAATGTTAAGCCATAATGACTGCTGTCTGGCTTTTTCGTCTCACAGTAGTGCTCTTGCTGACTAAATGTCCAGAAGACAAGTTTCCTTCCTACCTCACCTTACTGCACTGAACTTACCAAAGGTACTTTTTAAAGGCTGGATTCAGGTCAACGCCTTTCCTAAAAACTATAGGAGTGCCTCTCAAGAGGGAATTGGTGAAAAAAGTTCTACTGATTTCCCATGCAAAAGTGTTGGAGACAGAGCATCTCATACCAAGATGCCTTTGTAGTCTTTGTGCAATGAGGGACAAAACACCAATTTCCCCCCTTAGGTAATGGCAGCTTTTAAATAAAACAACACTCTTTGGTGGGGGAAGTTGGGGTTGGGGAAGAGGTTTTGTTCTCTTATTTTAGTATTAAACTCCAATTAATACTAAAATAATTGGAATTTCCAAGATAAGTATGCTTTTCTTGGAGCAAAGTTAAATTTTCTCTTTTCAAAGGAGATTGACACATCTTCATACCATCAAGGTTCTATATGAGTTTTGTGGTGCTGAAGCTTTTTTGCCACCAAAGTGTATTATCTGATTACTGAAGATCGCAACCTGCTGGAAAAATCATCCTATAGTGTAGGAAGGACAAGGAAATGGAGAGGAGGATTTGGGAAGTTACACAACGAAGGAGTTTTTATTTCAAAATCTCAGTTACCTCATATCATATCACGCTGCTTAAAAACAGAATCTATTGTCAGTAAAGAGTTACCCTTAAAACTGCATTTTAGCTTGATTTCTGAGATAATTGCAAAACTAAGAGCATCTATTTTTAATATACTTCCTCCCACCAAAGAATCCCTCAAGAATGGGAACTAGCACCTGTTTATAGGTGAAATTAGTGCTGATTGCAGTAATGCTGCATGCCAAACTGCTACATAAAGCTTGCTCAAGTCTCACAAATTGATAACTATTTGTAACTCAGTGGCCTCTGAAGGTCTCTGAAGTAACACACAGCATTATGGCAGGATTACTAAAATCTGCTCAGATTTCTTCTTATGAGAGAGAGAAAAGGAACATTATTCTCCACTATCTATGGCTTATACCACACAATACTATGTAATTCTTATTATGAAGAGTTGACTGTGGGGCAACCAGGCTCTATTAGGCTGTACTGGACACCAGTATGCACAGGAAACTATAGAAATGGTTCTGGATATAGGAATGTAAAAGGACATGCAAAACAGGAGGAGCAATGGGGCACGTAGAAACAAGGCAAAACACATACAGCAGTAATTTCTGGGAATCTGCTGGTTTTCCAGAGTTCAGAAGAGAGAACATCCTGCCACCTGAATAGCCTGAGTTTGTGGGTCAACTGAAAGCTTGAGGTCAAAAAATCAGGCATTGGGCACTTCTGGTCTTTGTGTGTCTGCTTCTATCACGAGGCCTAGGATTTATGCTGGTGGGGAGCTTAAGGCGCTACAGTGCCCATCCATCTGCCAAGAGTTACTGCATGCTGGCTAGGTCAGCAGAATGGGCAGTGACTCTGCTTCTCACCCCCTGCAGTTTGCTGCTGAAAATCTGTGAACAAGCTGAAATCAGCAGTATTTTATGTCCATTTGGGGTATTGAACTACTGGGTCTCTGAGAAAGATGAACTGCTTCCGCCACTGGGACAGTAATGTCTAGTAGAGGCACCAGCCTTCCTAGGGCATCCTCTATGAGAAAAGTCCTTAAATCACAGCCACCAGAACCTCCCGAGACTGCAAGGCGGAGCCCTAATTCTCATGCAACTCAGGCTTTGGCCAGAGACCCGCAGAGGTCAGTAGGAGTGACTGTTGTATCAAGACAGGGGACAGCATATTCAAAGAACATCCCAAGGCATTGTAATTAAGTTGGAAACCAAAAGCCCCAGGACATGTGAACATGCACACACACATGTTCTTCTTCCAGGTGGAGTGGATGTGCTGGTGCTGTCAATGAACTCTAGCCAATGAATCCATGCCCAGGGAAAGCAAGCAGATGTGGCACAGGTCATCTGGTGAGGCAGTAATTTCTATGCTGCTCTGGGAAGGCACTGCAGAAACTTATGTTCAGCCTCTGTTTATCTTGCTCATTTATTCTGTTATGCTATAAAAGTAGCTTACCTATCCATCCCTAGCTGTGTATTACCATATGGATAACCTCTGACTGAAGCTGGCATAGCAACAGAGCGGGAGTCAGGATATTGCTACAGCTGCAACAGGGGAGGGAGGCAGAAGAGAGAGGACTGGGCTGAAGTCTGGTTTCTTCACCCTTAGGTGCTCTAGGCAGTCACAACCCTCTCAGCAAATCTGTCTGTGCTGCTTACCCTGTATTTCTCCACATCCACAAGCTGCTTTTAAAATCAACATTTGGGAAACAGCTTGTGGCCATGTGTGATTAAAAGAAATAGTGGGTCCTGTATTCATGCCTACCAGTGACAGAGGAAAGGGTGCATGTATGCTCTGAACATTTCCTTTTCTTGCACAGCCACGGTAATGTGCATGATCAGTTCCGTACTTAGGAAAACAAAGGAGCAAGCTCTCCCAGTTTGCAAACCATAGCAGTTCTGCAAGGAAACTGTCTGCATAGATGGTCCCTGAACACTCACTGGGGACATGTGCCTGATGGTGGGAGTTCTTGCAACATCCGAGGGCAGGGCAGGAAATGACAAAACATGCACTGTGCCCTCTTGATCTCAGGATATTGTGCTACTCCAAAGTCAGGTTGTAGCATGGCATTTGGGTGTCTAAGTCACCCTAGAAGGTCTCCATGGGTTTCAGAATACTCTGCTGAACATCAGTGGGGTGGCCAAAAATGCGTTCAGAATGAGACTGCTTATCCATGAGCTGTTCTTTCTCCTAGTCAGCAGCACTGAAATGCAGCCTCTGCACAGAGGCATCAAAGAGAGATTGGCAGTCTGAGATGTAAGTAACAAGCTGCTTCAGCACAAGCTCCTCTTTTCTGTCTTTTAAGATGAATTGAGTTAGTTTATGGCATGTTTTTCTGGACCAAGGACTATCTTCAGCTCTCTCATGTTGACATTACGACCTCTTGTGTGAGACATTTGCCGGCAGCAAATAGCCTAGTGCTCCCTATGTATGAAGCAGGTAGGACCCTGTTCCTTTCAGCCACAAGCCCAAATGATTCTCATTTAATGATTCTGAATAGATCTTAAAGTGCTGTCAACTTTAGAGGTAAAAATCAGCATGCAGTTGCTGTTACGGAGACAGGTCAATCTGTAGCTGAATTATTTTCTCCTCCACGGGACATCTCTATTTCTTAGAGCATGATATCCTCCATCTGGAATGTGGGCTGAGGGCAGCTCAGGTTAACAAGACTGTCTTTGCCCTAAAAGCGATTGGGTGATGCTAGTTCATCTCCAGCTGCTGTGCTGGAAACAAACAATCCCTTCATTACCTGCAGAGCTTTTGTACATGTCTTCCCCTTGTGGCTGGCTCTTATTTAGAGTCAGGCTTCTTTATGCCGTTACAACTACTCACAGTCAGCTTAAATTTAACTTGTGACCAATTTTAAGGTAGTTTTGTGCTGCCAGAGAGGCCCCAGAGGCGGGTAGCAACAGGACAAAAGCTAAATGTGACCTTTGCAACACACAATTTACAAGAACTTCTCTGCCTTGGAGCAGAGACCTGTGCACCTATTCTCCTTATATTCTTGAGTTAATAGCATCTATTCTAGCCTGACTGAGAAGCAGCAAGTCACCTACAATCAGCCAATTTTGCAACTTGCTGCATCAATTGAGTCAGCCAATGCTTTAGGCACTCACCAAGGGCTACAGGGCAGAAGATCCATCTGCCATCCAGAGCATCATCACAGGGGAAGACACCTTATGTCCATGCCTCATTAAAGAAAGGCCCAGAGGATAGCAGGAGCTGTTCACTGGTAGTAGCATTTTGCTTTATTTTGTATGTTTGTTTATTTCTGCAGTTACTGCACAAAATACAGTAGCAACCCTGAGAGTCCTCATGAATCAAAGGCATCTTCTCAGCTGAATGCCCCATTGAAACTGTAGATATTTACCTCCTCTACATTTTGGTGAATCTTAGACTCTTTGTGAGCAATGTAGAACAACTTCCACAGGGAAATTCAGCCTGTTGGAAAGTTGTTGACCAATTGTCCCTCTCCTAAGCAAACATTGTGACCCTTCACCACTGCCCTCATTGTCAGCTGCTGAGTTGTGTGCTGTGCCTTGTCCCATCATTCTAGCAGGCAAGGGTAATGATGAATGGAAGGAGTTCATCACTTCCCTTTGGCAGAAGTACCTTCAGCTCCTGGATTTTGCTGAGGTTCATCAGAAACAAAGTGCATGATCACTTAGCCCAGACAAAACAAAAGCACCCTGTAGCACATGGCAATGCCCAGTGCATGAGCCGCATTTTGTGTCAGACAAGGTAGACCCAGGCACCTTCAGGACAGCAAAAGCCAGCATATCAGAAGCATTATTTTGGCTGTAGCTGAAATTTAAGTGCTGAAGCCTATGTCTGCTTTCATCTGCGGGACAGAATGCAAATCCAATCCATGTCCCCTTTTGGATAAGTGTGCATCAATGCCCCATCTTGTGAGTAGTCAGAATTTTGTGTCAAATGTCTACACAAAACATGAATAAATGGTAAGCTGTATGCCTAGGAACTGAAATGGTGAAAATGCCCTACAGGCATAGCTTAAAATGAGCTACCCTCCCTCAGTACTTGCTCTGTGCACATGATCAGGTATTCTTCATTTTCTGTTACAAGATTTCCCTGGTTTAATTTTCTCTTTGCTGTTGAAACCTATTAAAAGCAAATGATGGAGCAAGCAACTAGAACTTACAGGTGTGATGTTCTGTTGTTTCCATAATCAGAAGAAAATAAAGTCTGATGGATCATGTAATAGAAAAATGAAGAAAATCCAAGCACTGTCTCAAGCAATATTTGCTTAATTAAATAAGATGGCATTCATGACAGTATTCCTTGTTTCTGGTACTTTACAATGTGATAGGAACTCCATTATGCACAATAGAATTCTGATGTGCGTGGTTTTAATATGCTTTTAATGAAGAAATGTGCTTTAAAGGTGTGCACTTTTTGCTTGTAGATAGAAATAGAGGGAGGAAATGGCTTTGGGATTGGGGGGAAAGGAGCATCTTCTATGTGAAAAGGAAAAGAATAAAGGGATTTTTTATGCAATGGAATGTTTGGGGCTTCCATGTCCTTTTCCGCAAACCACATGGATCTCTGTGTAACCAACACAGTTTCAAAAGACCTTCTCATTCTGAAATCTAATTTCAAATTAGTAAGAACGCATTCAGCTGCAGTTGCATTTTGAAAGGCACTCTTAGAGATCATTTTGCAACCATATTGTCCATTGGTTATATTCCTGCAGACCGAGGGCTCTCATGTGCATATACCCGTGGACATTTATGTGCATAAGGTAGTTGCTTCTAATGTGTTCTTTTTGGCTGATGTAAGTGGGAAACTGAAGCAAAAGGGTGTGCTGTAATTGCTTAATAAGGTTCAAAGGGATTTTAGTTATAGATGATATTTTGAATATATATATATATATATACAAAATCCAACACAAAACTTGTTTTTTTAGTAGCTTCTTTGTCATTGCTATGAATTTTACCACAGGGGATATATATGCAGAAGTAGAAAATTCATAGTACATTGCCCTCTCTGTTGGAACTGTTGCCTCTCATTATATAAATAACTGAAATGAACTGTTGAAAGATTGGGTGTGTAAAGAAGGCCATCTTTTCATTTTAATGTAATCCTTTTTACTTTCTTTTTCCTGTTACACAGGAAAACTATGTCAGTTGAAATCTTTTCTGAATCTTTTCCCTGGTGTCTTGGTCACCTCAACTTTGGAATAAAGCAGAAATCTGCTGCAATTCATATTCTACAGAATCTTGTGCTAATTAATCCCAGCCCCAAACAAAGCTAAGTAGAGGGAGAAGCAATGAGTTAAAATAATAAAACTAATACTTAGGCAAATAGGGAAGGACACTCCCTGGTGGTTGGCAAGGTTAGCATACAGCTCATTTTTGATTCTCTGTATATCCCCTTTTGCTTCCCTGATTTATTCATCTTCTCATTTCTTCCAGAAATCCTGGACTGAGAGCAAAGCACAAATGCAACTGTTCAAGCACACTGTTTGTGTGTATGAGGTAAACCTCACACTTGTATGGGGATGCTTCACTATGCTATGGTACATGATGATACATGCCTAGCTCAGTCAGGAAACTCCCATCCAGAGGAATGTTTTGATACAGATAGGTGTGTGTTGTGATTTACCCCAACCATACCTATGAGTCTTCCCTGGGACTTAAAAAGTTAAATTTATTATGCTTTTCTCTTTTACAGACTCAAGCAGCTCTGCAGGTGAAATCACAAACGGCCACATTTGAGGGGACACCACCAACCTAGGAGACCAAGCTGGTGTTTCCAGATCTCAGGGAGACTTCCCAACACCCCACCTTCAGGGTAATCCCATCCTGATCTCTTCCTTTCTACCTCTACCCTTGATGTAGGGATTTCAGAGTGTTTAGGCAGCTCATGAACATTCAGGCAGCAAAATATAACTAAAAAAGCTTTCTACACTGAGATTGTTACAGTAAGTAAGTCTTTCTTGACACTGTACAGCCAAGATACACCCCAACAGAAAGTTCCTACCCCAAAGAACCGAATGCAGAAACAGTGCCCTTGGCATATGTGGATGTGGTGGAGAGCACATGGGGTGCTGGTTACAGCTGCTGGTACTGCATTATAGCACTTAACAAATAATTGGAGCAGGTCTCTGTAGCATAGCTCTGCTCAGTCCTGATGTGCAACACCCATTATAGCTGATGGGAGTGCAAACTAATGGTGAGCTGAAGAAGCATGCAGATAGAAGAGATCTTGCAATTTTTGGGAACCCTGCTTCTCCTACCTTGCAAATGACAGACAAGATGTTTGCAAACATAATGGACCTAAAAATGTCAGGTGTAATCAAGGGTGAGACTGTGAATGCAAATGAACTGGTGTGATAAGTGCAATCTAAATACCAAAGCCAAATTACAGTTTCCCTGTCACTGCAGTTCTGCCACGTGAGGCAAAAGCAGCACAGAATCCTGAGAGGTGAGCAGGGGATGCACATCTTCTCACTGCAGCTGGGGCACAGGCATCCCTTGAAACCTGAAAGGTGTGGTCTTCCAGGAGGGAAAGCTGTGATGAAAGTGCAGGGCAGTTGAACTGAAACAAAAGCACCTGAACATCTTCCTGACATTTTCATTAATTAGTGGCTCTGTCTTCTCAAACTATTGTGTAACATGCCTTCGCTGGAGGGAAGGCACCTTCCATCTGAATGATATATAGGTGGTCCTCCTGGATCCTGCTAGAGGAGGCCTGCTACAGAAGCAGGCTGTCCAGTCCTTCTGCATCACATGTCCCAGCTATCACCCAGCACCTGCTTGTTTCTTTTTGGCATCACTGAATTACATAGCTTGTGCTCTGGAAAGTGCCTTCTCCCCTACAACCATTTTGAAATTACTAATACTTTATTTTGCTTCAAAAATAAAGTCTTTCACAAAAACAGAGATGGAGACTTTTAAATTATTCAACTACACTATGCAAATCATAACTAATTTTGCAATGCCCTGGTGAGGTACATAATTACATGGTATCCTTTCTGACAGGCAGAGACATTAAGTTTGAATCACTGGGTCCAGACCAGAGGAGGACTTTGGGCTAATTTTTCTTGTGCTCAGGTGAAAGCTTAGGTAAATCTCTAGTTTGATCAAAATGTGGCTTTTCATTTTCCGTTTTTGTCTCATCAAGAAACCAGGCTTGGAAGACTATCCCTTGGCTGAGCTGCAGAATATGCTCATAAATGATTCACTTGAACCTTTTACAGTCAAAAATGACACTGAGAGTACCATGGAAATAAATTTTGAGGGTAGATGAGTCACCCGGGGTTTATTACGAGTAATGACAAAAGCTGATTCTGTTACTCGCATGAATTTTATCCTTGCTGCCTAAAATTCTATTGCTGCATCCTCTGTGACTGATCTGGCCCAACTATCTTTCTGGTTTAGGGTATTGTCACAGATGAGGCAGCATGGTTCTGGTGTGTTAAAATTGTGTAAGCCTGGAGCAACTGGCACCCGTGTTAGGTGCAGGCCTTCAGTAACCCGAAATTGGTTTGTGGTCTGAAACAGATTTTGTATCTCTTCAAAAATCTGCCACCTACAACAGCTCAATTATCTTGTGAATGACTCACTGAGTTCTTGTGGCAGTGAGCTCCCATCCTAATTAAGGGAACAACAACCTGAACTCTTTCCCTGTATAGCTTTCCTGTCCCCTTTCCACCTTCTCTCTGTCATTCCTCAACTTACTTCCCTTTGACCTGTCCCCACCTGTTTGTGCCCAAGCTAACCTTCCCCACACATCACATATGAATGCTCATCATCACTCTGAACCCCTTCTGCACAATGTAAGGTGACCATGAGGGTGCACGATGCCCCAGAGGCAGTGACATAGGAGTTACACGGAAGTGCTATGAAAAAGAGCACTGCTTCTTCTCTGTTGTGACATCTTGCTAAACTGCTGACTATAGGTGGGCTGTCACTGAAGATGTCAAATTGTACTTGCTGATGAAAGCCATCAGCCATGCTATCTGATCCCCGAGTACCTTGGGATAGGCACCTTCATCCCTGAGCACATGCTACTCTGACACCACCATCATCTTTAGCTTCAGAACAAAGCAAGAATTGTAGTCATGAAGAAATAAGGGAAGTTCTGTAACTTGTCCTGCACTACCCCAACCTTGGTCCTGAAAAGTACTCCCAGCCCAATCCTCAAAAGAACTGCAGCACTGTAAAAGACTTGTAATATTTCTGAAACAACTTTTTATGTTTCTTGCCAGGAACTTGCAGTTTTCACATGCTTTGAAAGCTCAGTTTTGGAAGAAAAAAAAAAAAAGAAAAAACAACCAAAGAACCAACATTATTTCCTAATGAAGTAATGTACAGAATGTCACCAAATCTTTGCCTCAAACATGCTATAAAAGATCTCTTCATCCTGATTTTTTAGGGGTGGAGAATATGAGGCAAAGGAAGATGAAGCAGTTTGACAAAAGTCATTCAAAGTCTGCTACTACAAATGAGAATTGAACTGAGAACTGTGCTATACTTCTACTTTTCTGATATGCTTTTCACTAAGCTACTCAGTATCTCTGCTATAGTTGTGCTTGCTTATTTTAAATCCAGTGTTTAGAAAGCAGAAATCAGTTCTTTTAGTGATGCATGCATGTGTCTGCAAGCTGATATGACATGTAGCTCCTTACCTTTTACTTCATGCTAATACACATAGAAAACTGACATCTGCCAACTGGTCAGGTATGGAACTGTGATTTTTGCTATGACAGGGGGTGGAGCTCTGCTCACAGCCAGGGTACAATGAGATGTGCTCCTACTTAAACATCCTTCATCTTAGATCTTTAAAATGGAGGATGAAGACTCCCACTCCAATATGGCAAGGCTTTTCCCACTATTCTAAATAATGCAAACACAAGTACCATTAAAGATGACAGTCTTATCAAATGGATATAAGCCATCCTTTTTTTTTTTTTTTTGGCTTGTTTTCAGTCTTCATTGCCCAAAAGGGATTGAGGATCTGCTTGTGAAATAACTACCAAGAAATCAATACAGTTAAATATCAACTCTCAAATTCAATATATCGTGTGGGTTGTTATAATAATTCAGGGGTTTAGAAGCATATAAAAGAGAGAACCTGAAGAGAGGCCACACATAGGACAACTGAACTAATTTATCTGTTTTCTGGAGCCACCTCAACACATTTGCTGATTTAATAAACACTCTTTGCTCCTGCTGAATGGATTCAGTGCTCACCACAGGTGTTATTTACCTCTGAAATGCATGATGACTACTATTTAGACTCAGAGAAAAGCACATTTTTCAATAATAGGTCAGTGTCTGAACATGTCAGCAACTCCTTTTACCTTATCCCATACTTAAGTCTTGCAATAGTAACACTGAAAACAAAGGTTCAGTTAATAGGTTCACAGGACTTAGCTAAGACAAGCAAGAGTATATCAACTACAGATTTATTACTGCAGGGTTTTTTTCCTGTAATGCGTTTACCCATCTTGTTATCCAAGGCATTCTCTCACACTGTTGCCAATATCTGGGCATCCGTGTGAGTATACACTTGTTACAGATCTCTCTCTGGACATATGTCCCAGGGCTACATGTGGAACCAGGAGCATCAGCTGTGAGAAAGAGTCCTCATTCCCATTCTCAGCAACTTTCATCCTGGCCAGAGGATAAATAGAAAGCAGTACATGAAACTGCTGTGAATAGTGAGAGGCAACAAAAAATAAAATAAGTATGAAAAGATAGAAATCCCACTTCAAGCACTTTTGAAGATAGTTATGCTATTCCAGTTTGATGGGTCCAGCCTTGTCCAGGGGTATACCAGGAGAATGCAGTATTCTTGTGGCTTTAGCAATATACATAGCTCTAACTTGGTTGAGGCCAGAAAACTGAGGAGCTTTGCTTTATTTTAAAAAATAGGAGTTTGAAACTTTCCATTCTGAACAGAGTGAAAACTGCCTGGCTTATAGAAGAGTATAAGTATGTCCACCTGAATACAAACAATAACCTGGAAATTACTCTGGGGACAGAAATCACCTGAATGTGATGGTAAAAGAACTAAGTCTACCTGTGCTTACAATGACTCAAGCAGCTCCTTAGACTAACAGATTGATGAGGAAATATCTTTCCCTCCTTATAGGAACTATCCTGTTTTATGTATTTAGCCAAATATTTACCACTCTCAAAAGAGAGGTCAGAATTTCAGTTTGGCTCTTCTATATCTCAGGAGAATGCTATAATCATTGTGTACTTGTTGATATGAATCTCAGTCTTTTTCGCCTCCTGGAATCAATTTAGTGCTTCATAAACCTTCTGGATCAATACAGTGAGTTAATTGAACCTTCCCGTAGAAAATTTCTGCTTCACTTAACTGAATTCTTTTTCTTAGGAAAGACTCAGAAAATAACTCCATACCATTATTGCTTCATATGTGCTGCATGAGAATGCCATCCATTTTGGCAACCTATTTTAGTAAACATATTTGGGTAGACCACAGTATTTTTTCCAATTGCTTTTTCTGATTCTGCTTAGACACTACACACAAAGGGTGGCTGTGAAATTCCTTTTGCTATATTTCCTCTCTGGATAGATTTTTTTTTTACAGACCTGCTGAAAGGAGATGAGCATCAAAACCTAGAATATACTGGAACTGTCTCCCTAAAAAAAAAAACCCAAAACAAAACAAAACAAACTTCTACTAAAATAAACCAGCTCTAAATATAAGAACATCTCTCAAAAGAAGTGTGTAGTGTTGTGATGAGTCCACCTGATCTAGCATGAAATTGGAAAATGACAACCAGAAACACAATCCCATCCCTCTGTTATGAGTGGCCCTATTGTGTTATGTGCTCTGACTTAGGGTGGGTTTGTAGTGTCATCCACATATCACAGGGTGCTTTCTAACACACAATAAAAAGTGAGACTTACACAAATGTGATGGTGATCATGATAGGTGGCATTCATCAATAAGATGTAGGATTCACAAAAATTATAACTTCAGATACCATCACGAATACATAGGTTTTCCTCCTGTTCATATTACTAATCACTGTGCCCAAAAGAAGGCTCCAAGATCAGGCAGAAGAGATTAATGGTGTAATAGCTGGTGGGTACAGGTTATAAGACATGGGAGAAAGAAGGGAGGAAAATAACTGTGAAAAACCGTAGCATTGTTTGAGATATCAAAGCGCAAGTAGCTTAGGAAGAATAGTAAAAATAATAAAGAACTGCAGAAATACGGAGATGTAGGCTTTGGTGTAAGCTTTAAAATCTCTTTGCCTAAAGCAGATAAAGTGCCTGAAGAGGGTATTTCGCAATATCTCTGCAAGTTCTTGGTCTCAAATCTCAGGAGCATAGGAAGGCATCTTATTCACGTATGAAATAGATGTAGCTGAAGTGAATGGAGTGAATAATGAACAGCCACTTGGCCATGTGGAGGGACTGCCAGTTAGGCACCAAAATAAATGAAAATAGACTGTTCAGCACCTATGCAGGGTTGGATTGCTTCTCATATAGAAGTCAGAGCTCAGATGTTACAACTCTGCAGCTGTGGCAAATGACGCAGAATTAGAACGTACTTGTAGAAAATCTATTAACAATTACCAACTGTTTCAAAGCCTTCCTTCTCCCTTTCTCTTTCATGAGTGTTTCTTAATTAGACTATTTTTCAAATGTGGTTACTAGCTAATGAGAACCTTCAGAACGCAACAGGGCTAAATTGACAATGACTGTGAAAATATGCCCAAGTTTTTTTGGCTTTAATCCTCCATGCCTGTCGTGGTTTAAACCCAACCAACCACGCAGCTTGTTCACTCACTCAACCCCCCCTTTCTT